>CM076576.1:822878908-823176478 GCA_034641835.2 Pinus albicaulis | reverse complement strand
TCTGATACCATTTGTAACACCTCCAGTTTAAGGAATTTTTTTTTTTTTTTTAAATACACTGGGGTTTCCCCTCTACTCACATAATTATTGAAATAATGAGTTCAGAATTTTAACTTTACTTCCCTTTTGATATAATTTCCTCTGATCATCTAGCATTTCCATCTTCAGAAACCATTGAACACTCCACCTATATTCCTTTCAACCTTATATATATATATATATATATCCCTTTATAATATTAAGAGATGTGGTTCTCACATACCTTTCAATAACCTCTCCTAACGCTTTATACATTCAATTCATATATTTTTGAATTCCACATATATCTATGTATCCACATATATATGGAGCTAATATCCTTAATCCACATATATATGTATGTGTAGAGGTCATTATATATATATATATATCTATCACATATATTACTTGCATACATATATCCTTTGGCAATATTAATTTCATAAGCATATGTATATATACATATATATAGCACCTATACTTATATATATAATATATATATAGGTCTAACTTTTAGTATAAGAAATGGGGAAGCGCCAATATATATATATATTACATATAATTAAATTAACTCCGTTAACGTTTTCGTTGGATCCTTACGAATATATAATCATGTAATACATATAAAGCTACGCGTGGACAATAACTGAATTCTCAAAGAGATCTCCCTTTACATAACCTCCCTTTGGCTAAATACGTATAGGTTTCCACGGAGTTATAATTATATTCGTGCAAGTCTGCTCAAATCACGACTTGAGCGCTCGAAATATGGTTAAAATTATATATTTAGGTTTACCCTGCGAGACATGATGTTCTGGACTTTTTCTAAACCCTACGTACCCATTTGCAGGTATTAGCCGGATTTTTTTTTTCACGGCATAACTTAATTATTATTTTTTCATACTTATGCGCATAGTATTGAAGCTAATGATATTCCGGTATGCAGATCGGTGATGTCGAAATCACATGCAATCCGGTGCATCTTTCAGCGGGGTGGTTTTTTCTCATGATTACGGTTCTGCACCACCGCAGGCATTTGGCTAGCTCACGCGTACTGTTCGGGAGCGTCGAATACACGTTAAACTATGGTTAACATGTGAACCTCTCTCTGCAAACAGAGCTGGCATCTTGATCCAGAGAAGAGAGTACCGACCGCCGGTGCGTCTCGTCTCAGAGCTAGTATGCGTTGGACGGATAGCTCTGCTATTTGACATGTCGACTCACCCAGGTACCGTGAGAGCCGAGTTCTGCCTCGGATACTTAAAATCCGAGGGTTGGTACTCTATTCCTGAGCAGGCAGGCGTAGCTTCTCCATACCCCCCACCGCGCGCCTTAATGTCGCCTAGTACGAGCCTATCGACATAGCCAACTTTCCGCACTCAACCTGGGGATTCTCTGATCTTTCTGGAATAGTGGAATTAGGGTTACAGAAGTTTCTTTTAAGTTGAAGCTCCGGCGTAGTTTGGGTTCATCCGATCTTTCCTATTATTCCTGAGTGTAGAATTGTGGCATTTTCCCACTCTCTTCACCGGTGGCTAAGAGTATGATAGGGTTCAGTTGCGGCTTCGATTAATCATTATTGGTTTGTAGTCGATCTCCATACAGGGGTTTCATTTTTTTATTCGCGATTATGTATTGCTGTTATCTCCCTCACGACGTAGAGTTGTTTGTTTTCTTCGTGGTTTAGTAGGGAATGCAGTATCTAATTATTTTCAGATTTGTATTTTGCAGAGAGGACAACGCGTCGACCTCTCAGACGAGAGACCAAGCCGGTTCTCGGCGTTTATTAAGCTTCGAATTAATCCCCTGCAACGCGATGTTTAATTTATCCATTCACTGTGGTTTGTGTTTATCCAAATTTCCTAACTGTTCTGATGTAAACCCTAGCTGGTTAGCTGGGTTCCTTCGCATCCAGACTTAATACCTAGGCGATCTCATTTCTTGACCCAGCGTATGCATTTCTCTATTTGTCTGTAGTACGCGTCCCTATATTTTAATTTGTTTCGTTTGTTTTACTGGCAGGACGGCTAATGAATCGAACTCGCCCATCAGTATTTTTTATGTTTACACTGACACGATTTAATACTGTGTTTAGATGTGTTTAACAATGGCAGTGTTCTCGGCGAACAGAGGTAATAATTTTGTATTCGGTTAGCCATGAAACCCAATTGCTTTGCATTTAAGTTAATATACCGTGTGAAGCATATAGACAGCCCTTCATATATTACACGCGGTCTCGTAATAGTGTTCTATTAGAACTGTGTAAATCTCCGCGCGGTCTTGTAACGCTTATGGTTAGAAACGATTATCATGCATTGTATTATCGTTGTATCTTTCCTCCCTGTTTGCTTCATTTCATATTAACAGATCTCAATGGCCGGGGTTTGCGAACATCGTTACAGTCCGAGGGACTTGTTTGGCAGAAGTCAACGACGTATGACGTGTTCTTTTAAATTAATCACCCTCTATTACTGTAGTTTGACTATGCATTCGTTTAACTGACTGTAAGCATCATACATATACCTTACCTTTAACACCATTGATTCGTATTTAATTTTCCGTCGGGACATATATTATACACATATATATATATGGTTCGTATTTATTTTTACCTTGTGTCATATATGATCATATATATATATATATGGTGCGTATTTATGGTTCCTTTTAACATATAAGGGTTTTATATGTTTTCGTATTCCTATCTCTCTTTTACCATATATGTCTCATTTTTGTACATAGCTCATTTATAGTCGAGCTTAAAAAGACCTACTTGCACTAGATTTGATACTTGTTAACATATATATGTTTTTGTTAAATGCCTATACATGTATGCAATAGTTCGTTTTATGATGTTCATTAATCATAGATTTTATCTATAGCCATACCATTTATTTCAAGGGTTAGGAATGGAGTTAAAATACAAAATGCTCTATAGTTCCTATGAGTACTATAACCCTTCTCTAGTGGAGATTTTCTTTGGGGTTTAATAAGAATTAAAATACATGTTCTAGAATCCATACTCTTAAATTCTACTTTTCTTTTGAGGTATACTAATAGGTAGTTAATAGTACTTGACTAGAGGACATTAATTATAAGTCAAGTGCTTTGCTATGATTCAGGTGTTTCAAGGGCAAGGATAGCTCTAGAAGTTCAATCTATACCATTATAATTGTTATAAAATCATATAGAATAGAATTTCTCTTTTCTAGCAAAATTTTGAGTATCATATTCTAATATCTTACTGTATTCTTTTATTTGTTTAGATACCATGCATGCTTCAGTTCTGCTATAATGTTTTTCTAGCCCATATACAGGCATAAAATATCCCGTGTGTATCTTCAAGCAGCCAAATAATATATTTTTTTTCTCTATGGGGACCAAGTAACTTCAGATTTAAACCAACCTTGGTTTAAAGTTTCTGGGGTTTCTACTCCATGGATTTCTGGTCTACAACTAAACAGTGTCTGGAAGGTGAATGCCTTATGATGGACTCTGTTAAATGTAGTACCAAAATCAAACATAAAATTTCTCCTAAATTTTTATATGTAGCTAATTCATACCATAATACATCAGAATTAAACAGAAACTACAGGAAACATACCACTATTGCAATTGACCAACCTCCCAACCTTAGAGTCCTCTTTATCTCCCAGGACTCCCCCCCGAGCTGAGATCACTTCCCAAGGCAGACCAACCTCTGATCTGCTTAGGAGCAGCTTATTTAAGCTCATATTTCCCCAAAGCATGTTTCTAATTCTGCGTCCAGAATAGCAGGATGCTTTCTTTCCTGTTTAGACTAGGCTTCCCATTTTGGGACTCTTTAAAGCTGTTTTATGCTTTTCCTCAGCTTTTCCAGCTTTTCTTTACCTCTTCCCAACTACTCCTCTTCATTGGGGAAACTTAGATTCCTCCTCAAATCTAAATTAATTTCTTTCAAGGATTTTTGAAAGATTTTGGGGATTTGTTGCCTTATCCATCCTCATGGATTTGGCAAGTGATCTCTAATTCTCATCTTGGTCAAAATGCACAATAATTTTATTTATTTCCTCAAATAAAATATGCAATTACATTCACACCATACTTATCCCTTGGGGTCCACCCCCTTTAGGATTAAATTTCAATGTCTAACTTTAAAAATTCAACACACAAATTGGGGGTGTTACAATTTCTGCGACTTGAGCCTTATAAGTAGACCTATCTCAAAGAAAATTTATGTCAGAAATTAGCCCCAAAATTCCATGGTCCTTATTAGGTAATTGAGCGTATCAGAGCATTTTATTACAAACTAGCAATATCGACCACTTTAAAAATCCACTCAGTATTCCAAGTATCCTGCCTCTAGAAAGTTGTGGGGAAAATTTGCAGGGTTCAGACATTTCTGCCAGAATTCGACGAGGTATGTTCACTTTGGCTCAGACCCGAATAGGTCCTCGATACTCAAGAAATACATCTTCATGGCCTCATGATCAAGGAAGTCCTCATAAAGTGGAAAGACACCTATCGAGTCGATGAGACATGGGGGCCAACCACTATTATTTAACATTTTTTGCAACTTCATCCTTGAGGATAAGGATGGTTTTTATGGGGGAGTACATATTAGGGTCCAACCCTAACCCCTTTATTTATGTAATAAAATCAAAGGGCCTTGTTAGAGTCATAAATAGTTAGTTGATTAAATAAATCTTGTAAGAAATTAATCACATTAATAATGATTGTATGTGGTTTACCTAAATAATGTAAAAGAGAACATAATTAGTTATAAATGGGCCATAGTTAATAAATAAGGTTATTAACTCATATTGTGCAAGGGACCACAAATAGCTAAGGATTTGAATGTCCTGAAGCTATATATAGTCTTAGATAGCAAGGGAAGTCTCATCGACCTTTATTTTAATTGAGCTATGCTCTATTGGAGATTTCCCCCTCAAAGAGGCAAGTGAAAATTGTATTCTTCTTCTTAATATTAATTTATCTTTGAATCTTGTCTCATTTCATGTATTATTTCTGTATTTTTCGCAATATTGTTCTCATAATTCTGGCATTTTGATATTCTTCACATGTCAAGTGCACATGAGAGACAATTCATGGTGTGTGTATGTATATATCTATCCATCTATCTATTTTATATAAAGAATGAGGGTAAATCCATCTTATTCCTAAATTTATCAAATATTAAAGGAATGAATTCTTTTGAAGCTGAAAACATTTATATTTTTTAATAAATCTACCCTTTTTGTTAATTATAACTATGTGTATTACTATTAAAAAGAGATTACATATCATATTCCATGAATATCCACACGATTCATAAAGTCAATATCAATAAATATTGAGGAGCATAAAGAAGTTCGTTGGACTCAACATTACAAACCGAATTTAAATGCCAAGCTTCTAGAGTTGAGAGAGACAAAGGCATAAGAATAAATACCAACCTCCAACCAGCACATAATACTAGATATCTAAAGGATTTTAGCGACAGTAACCATTTAACTAACAACCAAAGAGCCATTTTGGAAAGGCAACCATAACCATAAACATAATGTTCCACGAGTACAAGATAAATATAACGACTTGCAAAATGAAATGACCAACAAAGGTTGATATTGTAAATTGTATCAACTAGAAACAACTTGTAGCATATAAAAAAAATTCAACCATACATACCAATTGACACCGGGAAAAAAAAAACTTTCAAAAATTGAATGAAATAACCTCTAGTGTTAGAACAAAACCAAGAGCGAAAAAGTATGAGCAGTAGTGTATAACCTTGAGCCTCTAAAACAAAACAAAGAGAGGCACTGCTAAATCCTACACATATGAGAAAGGAGAGCAAAACCATGGATCTACTCATGCATCTTCATATGAGGAGCCATCCCCATTGTGAGCAGACAACTATGAGAAACATTTTTAAACCTTAAGCCTTTGAAACAAAATAAAGAGAGGAACTGCAAAATGTTGTACATATCATAAAGAAGAGACAAACCAAGGATCCACCAATGTATCTTCATATCATGATCTATCCCCATTGTTGAGATCCAAGAAAACATAGAGAACAATAAGACGTGCCTAACCTTATAAACCAAAATTGTAACACAAGTTTCTAATCCCGATCATAAGTGATAACAATAAATTCAAGATGACTATTAACTGGAGGGTTAGTAGTGTCTCCTGGAGGATTAGAGAGATCCTTAGAGGAAGAGTCTGACACCTGCTAATTCTCCATAAAATTTAGGCGAGCATCAATTTCATTAATACTAAAGCTCAGATTCCATAAAATGTGCTTAATATCCTCCAACCCAAAAAATAAATCATAGTTTTCAACTTTTTTATCCTTGAGAACTAGTGTAAAAGAGTGTATATTCGTTGATGCAACGAGAGAGAATAACAAAAATACATCGCCCCTTCTAAAATTTTCCTAGGTCTGGAACCCATTTTGTACCATCACCCACCACTTTCAAATCTGAATGGTATGGATGTTCTCCAAACTCTTAATACTTGAACAATAGAGTTCATTCACACGTCTAGGGAAACAACGTCAAATAAAGTTGTTACCGTGTAAAAAGAAAATTTTCGACCATTTTTAATCGCCACATTCCCACAATCACCTCTTCGACTCACCACTCTTTGTTGATGAGGCATGATAGAGGACACAAGTGAAAAATGTATACAACCACTAAGAGTACTCATCCGAAAAAATAAGCAAGCGGATGAGCCACAACTCCTTCAAGAAAAAATTGAAAAACAACTATTTTTTCCCCGAAATTCCATAGGAGAGGCCTAAATTCAAGAAGGGTTTGAAATTCTCCACAAAAAATTGATATAACAAAACAATATACCCACTTCTAGACCAAGAGTCGAGCACTAAGAGCACCCATAAAACCACAAAACTAGGAACAACCCCAAAGACACTTGACAACATAAAAAGGAGATGGTGAAGTGAAGGGAACAACTTTGAGCCACAATTGACTTGAGACTTACCGAATTCACCAACCCAAGGAGTCCTAGAAAGACCAACCAAATAAATCAACACCACACCAAAAATAAAATCCAACCCTTTTTTTGAAAAAGTTATAAAACCCTCTATTTCAAAACCAGATTGACAAATGTCGTGATACCAAGATCCACAAATCGGAATAGGGCAGGGGTAAGAAATACCTATAAAATCGATCTCCACAAGAGGCGAATTAGAGTATATAACCACCAATTTGAAGACAGACATGAGCTTGATAGAATGAATATATAGAGATAAAAACATTAATGCCTCGCTAGAGCAAGCATAAAAAAAGACCCAAATAGGGTGCCCTCCTCACAAACATAGTTGAAAACCTTGATGGCAAGAATACACATTACAATACTCAAGAAGCAAGACCAGATTGAGGAGGTTGAGGAGTGAGCCTCACCTCGACTCCTCTTCTCAGCGTACCTCTTCTGCCCTATTACACCAAACATGCATTTATATTGAATGGAGGTTGGGTGTAAAACCTAAGTCCCATTACTTGTCGCATGCCAAACCATTACCAAAGAGAGATATTTGTAAACCTAGTACAAAATCTAAGAAAACGTCACTCCCTCCATCATTCACACCCCATCAGGGATAACAAATCTAAAGTTATAATGAATATAAACTAGTTTATAATAAAATATAATACAACTTTAAAATGTTTTTGTTTAATAATAAAAATTAAAAAATGCTTTTATTTAATAATAATAAAAAAGAAAAAATAAAGAATAAAATAAAATGAGAAAATTCTTACAACACATGTTTAGGATTGAATGTCCTTACAATTTGTAAGTTATAAATGAAAGGGTAATAGTCTATAATTTCTAAAATATGAAGGAAAGGTTTGCAGAAAATTGTATTCATAACAAAGAAATATTATTTTATTCATAATAATACAGATTATATATATATATATATATATATATATATATATATAGTTTTATTTAAAAATTAATAGTTATAATTTAAAGAAAAAAAATATTTAAATTTTAATTTAAACAAATTTTATTAAGTAGTTAAATTAATATTTTATTTATTAACTCTAAAATAATTAATTATGCATTTAACTAGCTTTTGAATCTAAAAAGATGGGAAGGCAATTAATGAAATGAAGATTTGATTTTTTTTAAAGGAAGCTTTATTGAAAGGGTTTAAATACATATTTTACATATATAATAAATAAATTATTTTAATTAAAATATAAGAAAAACAATTTGGATAAAAATTTTCCTTTCAATACCTTAGAAAAAGACATCTAAAACCTAAGCATTGAAGGTAACATCGTTTTTCTTGGGGAATTTAATGCTCATACTGCTACTAACCAAGATATTATGTTAATTAAAAATTCTAACACCGACCCCTTGTGGCTTGATGAAGATGGTAACTTAGCTAATAAATTCAATTGAAACTATAAATACATAATCAAAAACTTATTCGGCAAGGATCTCCTCAAAATTTTTAGTTCCCAGGACCAAATCATTTTTAATGGTATTAACAAGTGGCCTCTCTCCAGTCAGATGACCTGTTTCCATGGGCTGGGTAGCAATGTCGTGGATTATGCTATTTCTCGCATCCACGTCCTCAATCGTATTACAAACTTTGAGCTACTTAGCGGGTATGAGACTGAATTGAACCACAGACCTTTGTATTTATCCCTCAATCTTGTTATGCATACCACCCACATGCATGAGACCAATGAAAGAAAAAGACACATTCGCTTCGATAGAAGTAATATCGACCTTTTCTTAATGGATTTAGAAATGAATTTAGGCTCTTTAAGTTATAATAACAACATTGATCAAATTAATTATTATTTTACTACTACCCTTTCCACTACCATTAGAAATTTCTATAATTAGACTCCGTATAAGCAAAATAATAGAACTTCCAATCCTTGGTATGAAAAACATTGTAAAATTGCCAGGAAAGCGATCAGAGACGCCCTTAATGAAATCATTAAGCTCCAGAATATAAGTATATACAAATATCTCATCAATAAGAAGAAGAGGTCATCTATTAATAAGAGACAAGAGCATCATGGAAAATTTTAAGAAACCCCCCAAATTTATATGTATAATAATTGGGCAAATCCCCATGGTATATAGAAAAATGTATAGCCTATTTTTTCATTAATACAATATATATATATATATATATATATATATATATATAGAGAGAGAGAGAGAGAGAGAGAGAGAGAGAGAGAGAGAGAGAGAGAGAGATGTATGTATGTACACACACACACACACACACACACACACACATATATATATATATTTGGCAAATATTTTGCTAAATTATAAAGTTTTGTTAAATATTGCCGAATGTTTCACTAGGCTATAAAGTATTGCAAATTCTTAGTTAATCTTCTAAAAAATTAGAAAAAAAATATAAAATATTAGTGATTCATTAAAAATGTATAGAAACATATATAATAATAAGAAAAATATTTATTTAAACTATGATACGCTAATTTTCCATGCTTGGAAAAGAAAAATCATGGGTAATGTTGCTCTAGGTTCTTATTATACAATATTTCAAATTATTTTACACATTTTTATCATGTTTTGCCACAAAGGTCTTGTCACATCCAAAGGGGAAACCAGTTGGAAAGGCACCCCCAAAGGTGTGTTATGTTGAACCCAATAAATTGCTATAACTTGGTCTTTATGCATCTAGATAAACCTATCATATTCTATGTAATTCATGTTTATAGGCTTCACATGAAAATAAGGTCTATGAATATCTATTTCAAAATCATGAATATTTACATCAAATTATTTTGTTTTCTTATACATCGCTTTTCTAAAAGGTAGATACTTATCTAATTCCTCAAGTTCAAATAAGCCAACAACTTTAAAATATGGTGTTTCATCATAATATGTAGGTTTTTCACCTACTTTTGGATCATAAATATTGTAGTAGTTGTTGCACTTTATTCTATAATTAACAAATCTAATAGTGCTTAATTGGTAAAAAATTATTTGAAATCACACAAAATAAAAAATGAGAATGAATGGAGAGTAAAAATGCATTGAAACTTAATTTCCTACATGATGAAAAAAAAAATTAATAACATAGACTCATTAAAAATCTACAATTGGTGAGTTGAAAAATATAAAGAATTGTATATGCATGTTCATTACTTGGAAAAATATGTCACAAAACAATGATCATCAAGGGAGTTTTCACTTCAAGAATGGTACTACACTAAACAGTCTATTGTTCACAACTAATTACATGTGACACTTTTTTGTATTGGTATCAAAGTATAATTAGATTATATGAATGTCAGTCTTATGATAATAAGACTCCTATGATGAACACATAGGATCCTAGTGCATAGACCATATTTCTCTTCCCTTAACTAAGTAGAGTTCATTTTCCTTTCTCAACAAACAATAAGTATTTTCAAAGAAAATATAAAATAAACTAGTAGATTCTGAAAGGTGAAGATTCTTTTGTAACACCACAAAGTGAAAGGAAATAAAAATAAAAATAAAATTGAAAATTTCCTTCAATAATAATAAATAAAATAATAACTATTATGGAAAACACATTGAATTTCAAAATAATAAATGAAGTCATATATTAATCATAATACTATATCATTCTCAAATGAAGATGAAAAAAACAAACAAACAAGAGACATTTTTACCCAACAAAGCTCTTTAACTTTATCTGAATCCCTTAAATCAATAAAATAAGATGAAACAAATCACGCCTTAACAAAAATTTCAATTAAACAACAAATAAAAAGTATAAGCATTTAGGAGATCATCATTTTTAACTAAAATAAACCAAAAAGTTTCAAACTTGGAAAATGATCCAAATGAAACAAAAAAACAAACAATTATTACTGACCAAGATATTAGAGCTACACACAAAACAAAAACCTCATATAATTGAAATGAACCCATTCTTTCTTAGTAAAATCATTATTAAAGTGCTTATTTATCCTTTAATGTAAGTACACTACCTATGCAAAAAGGCAAATCCTCACCTCATCAAATTCTTGTTTCATTTTCTATCAAAGAAAAGAAAGGGATAAAGTAATAGTAAACTATCAAGACATCAATATTAAAACAATTTGTAGCAAGGAAATGTGGCTCCAATGTTACAATAAAGAATACAAAGTATAGAACATGTTCTTACCTCAAATGCAATGTCAAATTGGCATGTATTATTAGTAATGTTGTTGTGATAAATAGTTTAGAACCTGCACCAGAAATAGAGGGACAACAAATTTAATAAAATAAAAGGTATCAACTCATTTTTACTATTCCATTCAATTTTTCTTACGCTACCTATGGAACTTGTATACAAAAATAAGTGTCCTTTGGGCCTTCGTATATATTGGAATAGATAAAATCTTGTGGTATATCAATATCCCAGTTCTCAAAATGGTCCTCATTTTCTTCATTTTGAACACAATATTTTATATATGAACTATAATTTTGATCCTAAAAAATATCATGTTCCGTATCAATTTCATTAGAGAATTTTGTTATATTTTCTTCGTCCCTTCTACCACAATATGATTTCCAAAGAGCTAGTGCTATTTCATATGGAAAATTGTTAGTGCCATACTTTTTTACATATAATATTAGACATATATCCATATGTTCATCAATTTTGTTCCTCATATTTGACTTCAAAAATGATAGTGCACTATACGTCCTCTCATTATCTATTGATCCCAAAATCATGGTTTGACACAGTTCTTCTAAGTTGAAATATTATGATATATTTTCTTGTAAATATTAGCTAGCACCTAAAATATTCCATAATCTTATTATCACACAATATTTTAGAGGATTCTCGAAAATATGAATTTTTTTCCACATTGTGTCAGAAAAACGCATGGCTTTTTGAAACAATTTTGATGAATCTAAATACCTTGAATATTTTCCCCATGTATTTGGACTTTATAGAAAAAATGATGCACCAAAGTTTTTAATTCAGCCACAAATTCATCTTTTAAAGTGTTTTGACACTGTTGATTATTCCAATATTGAGGATACACCACATACATGTCCCCTAACAATTCAACTCGAGGAAACCATTCTCTTATTTATGATGCTAGTGAGTGTGCAATTTCTATAAAGTTGTCTTACTAAAATGGAAACATTATTGAATATGCCTCTTAACACAGAGCACTCTTTGGTGAATTTTCTTGTATTATCAATATAATGAAAGACAACCATATATCCACATAACATCGTGCAAATTATCCCTTTCCATCAAATTTCAATTTTCTTAGTATTTCTATATAAATTATTGTATTCCAATTTGAAAATCGTGGACTTGTAAAAGACTTTGGCATCATATACAAATTATCCAATGAAAGACATGTTAATTTTCATACACTTATGTACTTTGCAATATACATTGTGTGATTTTGAGAGATTTTCACAAGAACATTCATTTCATCTAACGTAGGAATAATTCCATTCAATTTTAATAATGTCTCTATGTCACTTAATCAAAAGAAAATGTCTTGAGCTTTGTCTACACTGAAGTAATGTTCATACATCAACCCTATCAATTATTGGTACTCATTGCATAGTATTTGAGCTGGTTGATTTAATGAGTTCCATCTTGTATCAACGTATTTTAATAGCCTGTTTCCATTTTTAATACCAACTGCAAAATGTTTAAAATCTGAAAATCATTTCAGACTATGAAAAAAGTATGCATAAGATTCTCATACAAAATATTAAACTTTTGAAATCAATGAAAACTTACTATTTTAATTTCAAGGTTCATCTTATGATCCATACAATGAATTGACACAACAAAACTGAAGTCACTCCCGAGGAGAGCTAGTCTACTGTAGTCGTGGCTCTGTTAGCATTTCTATTTTGTTCACTTGCCTCATCTCCACGTGGTCTTCTTATTTGTTTCTCTATTTTTATTTATCAAATTCAAGGAATTTGATAAATAAACTTTATCAACAGCCTTTGACAAATTAAATATATATCTCGACTCGATATTATACCGCCAACCCTTATAACCTTAACACTCTAGTCTTATGTCAATTATCCGTCAATATTTTAATTAACCAACTTTATTATGTTCCGGGCCCACACATACCATCGAAATGCGTACACCGTACCTTGTTTTATCCTTCGCGCATCTCCAACAACCGACTACCATCCGATGACATCCTCCCAGATCGACGGTCTCTGGCGATATCGCTCAATCTCCTTGGTTGAACGTTAACGTGCGATGGCACGCGTTGGAAGGTGGTTTTGGAATTCCGTCCTAGGCCATGTGTCGCAGGCTCTATGGAATCGCTTGTCGTTGGAAAATACCGCCTGCTCCACAAAAGCGGTGCGATATAGGCAACCCGCCTTTGTGAATCCACTTGTTGTTTTTGAACAGTGACCAACCCACGGTTGAGTTGGGTTCCGCTATTCCTTTTGGTTCGTTAACTCGCGTCTAATCCTCGGGTCAGGTTCTGAAAGTAACAACTCGGTCTCGGGAGTTTTACTATTTACACTGTGTTCGCGATCGTGGATCCTCTACATAGGCCTCGCTTGCGCGGGTTTAATTCACAGGGTTGTTCAGGAAATTTTGAGAAAACAATAGACAGCGATATGTGGAAACTATACAATAGCTCAATTATGCATGGACAGAGCTCAATCACCTCGCAATTAAACAATTTCTTCATAATTAGGGACTCAAACGACTCTATGGAAATGCGCATTGAAATTAGTTAACTGGAAGCAATTGTGAACACACATATTTGATTGAAGAAATATCTCCTCCCCTCCTTACATTTGAGCATTCAATTTATATACATTACAATGTGACTCTTCGGTTCCTCTGTGAGGATCATTTTAGAAAACGAAAAGCTTAATTACAACTATTCGACTTCTACGACTCTAACTGATCCAAATGATATAGTCAGCTAAGGTATTGACACCTAGCTGTTATGATTCAAATATTTTCGACCCCTACTAGCCACAACATGTGGAAAAAACCTCCTACATTGCTGGCTAGTGTCTCATGCCCCTGCATCAGACTCCCGAGGGCAATCTTCTTCATGGGCTCCTGTCCATGAGCTCTTCCACTGATCTGCCTATCTTCTGCAACATTCCTTAAGTCATCCAAGTGGCATCTTCCTTTGGCTTGTCCTTCCATTTGATCAAGTACTGAAAGTACTCTTGTCCTCTGGTCCTTTTGAACACTCTGTCCAATATCTTCTCTGGTTGTAATGGCTGTGCTGGAGGTAGTTGTTCCTTCCACTCAATCTGTCCCCTGTCTGCTGATCTTTCTTCTACACCATCATCTTCATACTTGTAAAAATATGAAACATTAAAAATGGGATATATTCCAACATCAGGAGGTAATTCAATATCATAAGAATTTGCAGAAAACTTCCTAAGTATCTTGCATGGCCCAATCTTTTTGAACTTCAATTTGTTATACTGCTTCTTTTCGAATCTCTCCTTTCTCAAGTGTCCCAAAAACAAATCTCCTACTTCAAAATGAACTTCTTTTCTACTCAAGTTTGCTCTTCTTTTGTATCTGATGCTGCTACCTTGTAGTTGTTGTTTCACCTGTTCTTGTATGGCCTAGATCTCTGAAGCAAATTCATCACCATCTGTACTCCTTAGCTATGCCTTTCCCAGATTTCTTAACTCTGATACTCCTCTGGGCTGCATTCCATAAACAATATGAAATGGAATCTGCCTTGTGCTCCTGTTTGGTGAGTCATTATATGCATATTCTGCCTGGGGAAAAATATGATCCCACTGCTTGGGACACTCTCCTGCAAAACTTCTTAACAAATTTCCCAAACTCCTATTCACTACTTCAGTTTGTCCATCAGTCTGGGGATGATAAGCTGAGCTGAAACTCAGTTTTGTACCAAGTTTCTTCCACAATTTCCTCCAAAAGTGACCCACAAATTTGGTGTCTCTGTCTGAAACAATGCTCTTGGGAAACCCATGCAATCTAATAACTTCTTTGAAAAACAAGTTAGCAACATGGGTGGCATCACTAGTTTTATAGCATGGACTAAAATGTGCCATTTTTGAGAATCTGTCCACCACAACAAAGAATGCATCATTCCCTCTCTAAGTCTTTGGCAATCCTAGAACAAAATCCATACTCACCATGTCCCAAGGCCTGTCTGGGATAGGAAAGGGAGTGTACAATCCTGCATTCTGGCTCCTTCCTTTAGCATATTGACAGATTTTGCAATTCTTCATGAACTTTTCCACTTCTGCTCTCATCTTGGGCCAGTAATAGAAGTGACTCAGCTGCTCATAAGTCTTATCAGTACCAAAGTGTCCATCAAGTCCACCACTATGCTTCTCTTTGATCAAATTTTCCCTCATGGAACATTTTGGTACACACAGTTGGCTTCTTCTGGATAACAAGTACTCCTGCAGGAAATAATCCAGCCACTGGCTTCTATCTGTTAAAACAGGGTTACTACATTCCTGAAATGCTTCTTTAAAATCTGGATATGTTTTATACAATTCGTTGAGAAAATCAAATCCTACAACTTCAAAGTTAGTTTCTTGAACAAGCATGTGCTTCCTACTCAAAGCATCAGCTACTTTATTGGCTTGACCACTTATATGTTTCAAAACAAAATTAAAACCTTGGAGATACTCAACCCATTTAGCATGCTTATGTTTCAACTTGGGCTGTTGTATAATATACTGCAAATCATGGTTGTCAGAATATAATACAAATTCCCTGGACATCAAATAATGTCTCCACTTCTTCAGTGCCTGAACAATTGCATAGAATTCCTTCTCATAAGAGGAATAATTTCTCCTGGTGTCATTTAGCTTCTCACTGAAATAGGCTACAGGCCTATCATCCTGACTCAACACAGCTCCAATGGCCTCCCCACTGGCATCACATTTTACTTGAAACGGTTTAGTAAAACCAGGCAGAATCAAAATAGGCTTCTCAGTTATCTTTTTCTTCAAAAGTTTAAAATTTCTTTCTGCTTCAGAAATCCACTTAAATGGTTGTTTTCTCTTCTTTATTGTCTCAATTATGGGTGCATTGATCTTACTGAAGTTTCTTATAAACTTGCTGTAAAAACTAGCAAGTCCATGGAAACTTCTTACCTCAAAAACATTCCTGGGTGAAGGCCACTCCACAATTGCCTTAACCTTTTCCGGGTCCATCTTCAATCCTTCTACAGAAACAAAAAAACCCAAATACACCAACTCTTCCTTCATGAATGAGCATTTCTTCAAATTTATCAGCAGTTTCTCTTGGCGCAGCTTCTTCAAGACATGATTAAGATGCCTTAAATGTTCTTCTTTAGTTCTGCTAAAAACTAATATATCATCCAGATACACTATCACAAATTTACCAATGAATTCTTTCAATACTTCATTCATAAGTCTCATAAAAGTGCTAGGTGCATTTGACAACCCAAAAGGCATTACCATCCATTCATACAGTCCTTCATTTGTTTTAAAGGCAGTTTTCCACTCATCACCCTCTCTTATTCTGATCTGATGGTATCCACTCCTTAAATCTATCTTTGAGAAATATTTAGCACCACTCAAACAGTCCATCAAATCCTCAACTCTGGGCAAAGAGAATCTGTACCTGATTGTGATCTTATTGATTTCTCTGGAATCATTACACATGCTCCAGCCTCCATCTTTCTTTGGGCTCAATACTGCTGGTACTGCACATGGACTCAAAATTTCTCTGATCAGCCCCTTGTCCACCAACTCCTGTACTTGTCTCCTGATTTCCTCATTTTCCTTGGGATTCATTCTGTAGGCTGCCTTATTTGGCAGATTTGAACCAGGGATAAAATCTATCTGATGACTGATCTTCCTCACAGGTGGCAGCTCATCAGGTAAATCATCCACAACAATGTCGTAGTAATTGTCTAACATCTCTTGTATTTCTACCGGAAAATCAGAAATCTTTGTAGAAGTAAGAACTACTTTAGGTTTGCAAACTAGAGAAAAAATTTCCTCTTCTTCTTCTATCTGTTGCAGGTATTCCTTCCCGCTCAACAACAAGGTCTTTGGATCAACCACTCTGTTGGATGGCTCTCCTTCTTCCATGGGTATCAATGTATGATGTACCCCATCTTTGAAGAACTTGTAAGTGTTCTTCTTGCCATCATGCACTGCTGCTCTGTCAAACTTCCAAGGTCTACCCAGTAGTATATGACACACATCCATGGGCATTACATCACACAGGACCTTATCTTTGTATTTTCCCATTTGCAGCTCTATCTCACATTGCTCTTTTACAACCAGCTGGTGCCCTTTGTGCAGCCAGGACACCCTGTAGGGAGTTGGATGCTCCCTTGTCTTCAACTTCAACTTCTCTATCACCTCATTGAAAACCAGATTGTCTGTGCTGCAACTATCAATGACTAGCTGGCAGCATTTCCCTTGGACTTTGCATATGCTCCTAAACAAAGTCTTCCTTTGTGCAGGCTTAGTGACCTCTTTGGCTTGCTTCAACAGGACCTTATTAACCACCAAGGACTCTCCCCTCTCTGGAAGAATTTCTTCTTTAATTTCTACCTCTTCTTCGGTCTGGGCAACAACAGAATTTCTTGGTCCAACACTCACATTCTCTGGACACTCATAGTGCTTATGTCCCACTTGCTAACATCTATAACACCTCAACTCTCTACCTCTTCCTCTGTATCCTCTTCCTTTTCCTTTGTAAGAACCCCTTATGCCCCTTGCATCATCCTCTGTAGATTCATTCTGAGGTGAGCTACTACTAGCTCCATCCCTAGGTGTAGTAGGCTTTCCTCTACCACCTTGACTTCCCTTTCCATGGAAAGTACCTCTCTTCTTGGCAGAGTGTTTCCTTAGGAGTTTCTCCTTTGCTTTCAAGGCCATCTGGTAGGCCTCTTCCATTGTCTTAGGAGACAGGAGACCAATCTCATCTTGGATCTCCAGCTTGAGACCATTCACGTATCTGGCAGTCTTCTCTAGTGTGTCTTGGAATTTCCCAGCCCTTATGCTTACTCTGTAGAATTCCTCTGTGTATTCTTTTACTGTCAGCATCCTCTGTCTTAGGTTCTGCATTTGCTTATAAAATGTCAGCTGATAATCACTAGGAAAGAATTTACCTTTTAATTTAGCCATCATTCTAGTCCAGCTCTTGATAGGTTGCTTGCAAACTCTCCTCATTTTTGCCTGCACTCCGTCCCACCAAAGTGCAGCATGTCCTTTCAGCTTTGTCACTGTAAACTTGACCTTTTTATCCTCGCTTATCTCTTCATAGTTGAAGCACATATTCATTTCATTAATCCAGTCTACTAGTTCTTTTGGATTCATTCCCCCTGCATAACTTGACACTTCAATTCTGGGCTTAACTGCAGACCCCAGAACAGTTCTAAGGAGCCTCATGTCAGGAGGAATTTCAACATTTTCTTCAGCTTCTTCTATTTCTGGTTTGCTGATGTCTTTAGGATCTACAGGTTGTCTTCGCTCCATGGCATCCATTCTGGCCTCGACCCTCTGCAACATCTCCAACACCTCGGCGTTGGCAACAGGTCTCCTTCTGCCAGCACCTCTACCAACTCGGATTGCCATGTCAACAAAACAACTTCAAACAATAGCTCTGATACCACAAATGACGCAACAAAACTGAAGTCACTTCCGAGGAGAGCTAGTCAACTGTAGTCGTGGCTCTGTCAGCGTTTCTCTTTTGTTGACTTGCCTCATCTCCACATGGTCTTATTATTTGTTTCTCTGTTTTTATTTATCAAATTCGAGGAATTTGATAAATAAACTTTATCAACAGCCTTTGACAAATTAAATATAAATCTGAACTCGATATTATACCTCCAACCATTATAACCTTAACACTCTAGTCTTATGTCAATTATCCGTCAATCTTTTAATTAACCAACTTTATTATGTTCCGGGCCCACACATACCATCGAAACACGTACACCATACCTTGGTTTATCCTTCACGCATCTCCAACAACTGACTACTGTCCGATGACATCCTCCCAGATCGATGGTCTCTGGCGATATCGCTCAATATCCTTGGTAGAACGTTAACGCGCGATGGCATGCGTTGGAAGGTGGTTTTGGACTTTCGTCCTTGGCCACGTGTTGAAGTCTCTATGGAATCGCTTGTCATTGGAAAATACCGCCTGCTCCGCAAAAGTGGTGCGATATAGGCAACCCTCCTTTGTGAATCTGCTTGTGGTTTTTGAACAGTGACCAACCCACAGTTGAGTCGGGTTCCGCTATTCCTTTTGGTTCTTTAACTCGCGTCTAATCCTCGGGTCAGGTTCCGAAAGTAACAACTCAGTCTCGGGAGTTTTACTATTTACACTGTGTTCTCGACCGTGGATCCTCTACATAGGCCTCGCCTGCGCGGGTTTAATTCACACGGTTGTTCCAGAAATTTTGAGAAAACAATCGACAACGATATGTGGAAATTATACAGTAGTTCAATTATGCATGCACAGAGCTCAATCACCTCGCAATTAAACAATTTCTTCACAATTAGGGACTCAAACGACTCTATGGAAATGCGCACTGAAATTATTTAACTGGAAGCAATTGTGAACACACAGATTTGATTGTAGAAATATCTCCTCCCCTCCTTACATCCGAGCATTCAATTTATATACATTACAATGTCACTCTTTGGTTTCTTTGTGAGGACCATTTTAGAAAACCAAAAGCTTAATTACAACTATTTGACTCCTACGACTCTAACTGATCTAAATGATACAGTCAGCTGAGGTATTGACACCTAGCTGTTATGATTCAAATATTTTCGACCCCTACTAGCCACAACATGTGGACAAAACCTCCTACATTGCTGGCTAGTGTCTAATGCCCCTGCATCATGAATACTTAGCATATATGGTGAATCTGATAGTTGTAGTATAACACAAATTTCATTTCTCCGTCCTTGCATTATTGATGCTCCATCTACTCCAACACATATCTTTTTTTTTAAATCATTAAATATTTATGAAATATTAATAACAAGTTCATAAATATTTTCAATTGTAGAATTCTCCCTCATTTTATGAATACCAAGTAGATGTGAATGCCTAATGTTATTAAACATATAGATACTCATGCATATCCATGAATTATCATTAATAGTTGTATCCTCATCCAATGAAATTGAAAAAAACTTAGTATTTGAAATATTTTGTTTTAAATCATCCTTTTCTACTTGAGCTAGATATATTCTTTCCTAGATCCAACCATTTGTTATAGAACGATGTGAGGATGTAAAATTTGATACTTCAAGAAACGATAGGTATTTCATGTAATGTGGATAATTTTTCATTGGATGACCTTTATATAATATGTGAAATATAGTGGTTAATTGTGTCATCTTGGATAAAAAAATTCAGCAATGATAAAGGAAACTATCCAAGTATGAAAATTAATCATACCAATATATACGACTTGAAATGGTTGGAGTAAGAATTCATTTAGACATACTTTATATATTGATTTATTTATTTTTATGTTTAAATGCATGTATCCTAATGATACCTAGGTGGGATATGATGAAAGAAGAGGCTTTTCATATGGAATATTGTTATAATCATTTTGATTCAACCATTAATTAGTATCTCATGATTGAGTCACTTGATAATGAGTGAATGTGTAACATAATCATGTTATGAATTTGTATAACACATGAAAGTGAATTCCAATAGAGCTAATGTTTGATACCATATTGGTGATGGATATGGAAGGATATAGTACTACACAAGTGTCCACTTGTCTCCATGCTTATATTGACATTGTATTTTATAACCTTCTTGTAAATAATGAGGATCATCTATAAATGAGAGGTTTGCTAAGGTAATATATAGTAGATAAGGGAATTTCCTTTTAGTATGTCCAAGGTATTGATGGGGGCTGACTAGATGATGTGTTGAGGTGTTGGCTAGAACTTCCAACTGGTTATGGTAGAATACAAGATATAGAAATGAAGGATTTTGAAATCAAGAGAAGTAGATGGATTGAGTAGATGTGATCATGAGTATTAGCACATCAGTTTATTGGAATAAATATTTAGTTTCATCTTGTAATAGTAGGTATTCTAAGTAACACATATACATTGAATCATAGATCCATTTCATTGAGTATCATTAAAAACTAAAAATGATTGAATTATTAGTTTGTTAATATTGTTTTGAGAACACCTCATGAACAGTAGTAAATATTGAAAGAAAGGATTACATGAATATATAATCACTTTTAATTGGTTGATTAAAAATTTTAGGTTTTAGGTAGAATGATATCAAATATGAAAATGAGTGTAATTTTGTAAGATAGAAATATTAGGTGCTATGACACATAAGAGCCAAACACTATGAGAAGGAATCTCATACTAATGATATGATATTCTTTATGAATTAGACTTGGAATTTATTAGTTGTATTATTTTGAATATATCTATTATAATTGTATGTGTATGATACATGATAGATTATGGCTATTGAAGATGGAAAGCCTTGAAGGAAGGCTATTTCTACGACAAAGGACCCTTGTGACTGCCACAATTTATATATTACTAGTCAATGTCTAGTAGTAAGTTATTGCTCTCCTTACATGAGAAATCCATGACAAGATGTATCAACAAAGGGATTATTTAGTAGAGAAAGGGACATCTAAGACTAGAGGGTAAGGGTATCAAGGAGGATGAAAAATAGAATTTAATGTGGGATGGTGGCTAGAATCTCGATGGTGTGTTAGAAAGGATAATGAAATCAATTATTTCCTATGGAAGACATTATATGGAATAGATGCACATCCATACACATAAGTATTAAATAAAAAATACATACATATCTTTGAATAGATTCTTATATAATGGAATTGAGAAATCTTGTGCATAAGATAAGTGTTTCTTGGTAATTGTTATAATATGTATGATTACTTGATTACTAACATAGGCATATGTTGGAATGTTGAAATATTCCCAATTAGCAGCAGCTAATTGGAAATATTAATTTTGATCATTTTTTCCTTATAGAATTAAATTATAAATAAAAGTGAGTAGAGGGGGACATAACTCACTCTAAAAATAAATAGCACTCCCTAGTAGACACAACGTTGTAACTTAAGCGAGCCAAGGGGGGGCCAAGAGACCACATAGAGCGGGGACCCACACAAACACATGGAGGGACTGTGCTGGTTGGGTTGAGCACGTGGCAAAGGGAGGCTACGTTGGAGGAGGTGGGACTTAGGGTTTGAGAGAGGCCAACGCTATAAGAGAGAGGAGAGCCTCCTCATTTTGGTCATTCAATTATTATGCATTTGAGCTAGTCACTTCTACTTCTTGAACACGCTGGCTGTTTAGCCTGTCTGCAGCACTGTTTAGTGCATCGAGTGTCTCCGTTTGGAGATCTCACCCTCAGCCCTGGGGGACTTCAAGTGCCTGCTTGGGTGAGGTAGTTCCATCATTATTTTGTAGGATATTTGGTGTTTGGGTTTTGTGGTAGGGCAGAGCATTCAAAGACTGTGCAGTCTTGAGAGGGAGGATGCAGTCCATTTCTGAGGAGCTTCGAATTGGGTTCTTTTTGGTGGTTTCGAGCTCTGAGATTGAACAAGGGGCCAAACCTTGATAAATAGAGGATTTTGGCAGATTTTGGGGCAGTATTTTGGTGGTTTCTATTCAGCCCTAGCGCAGAGCCTTGAGGGACAGTGCAGATCCTCAAGGGGGTGATTTTCTGGGATCGGCCATGTCAGAAATGCCTTCTAGTTTTTTATGGGTTTGGTGAGTAGAGGCAGATTCTAGAGTTTCAAATCATTATGAGGATGGGAGCAGCGCCAAATCATCATCTTTTTTCAGTAGTAGCAGCTACACGGCAGTTTTCCAGCAGTGGGGACGCAGTTCAGAGAGCAACCATTTCTTGGTCATTCTGAGAGTATTTCTTCACTTTCCTTGAGCATGTCTAGGTGCCATCACTCTGATCACCTATTGTACTTCATTATATGTCTTAGTATAATAAAATGGCTTAGCATTCTCTCTATATTTCTGGAGTATCTGTTACATGTTTATATATGCTATTGTATGCTTGCACTACTATTATTTTTCTATCTTTGGGAATTCCAGTTCTATACCACTTGGTGTGTATTCCCCATACTCTTATACAGAGTCTAGAAAGGGCCAGGTAGCCTCCAAATCTCACCCTCTTCTCAGAGGTGAAATATCTAGTAAACGCCCTCCCAGTCCATCTCTGGTTGGAGTTTGCTTGAGTTTTAAAGATATCCCTAAAACAGGATATTACAGTGGTATCGGAGCATAGTTCTGGCTCAGTTTGTGGAGCTAGTAGTCTATGACATCGGGGAAGAAGCCCTAAATCTTCTATAGAGGTATGAAGTACAAAGATATTGAGCGTAGGTTGGAGAAAACCTACAGAGAGGGGGATTGTGTTTGGGTGGTGGACGCAGAACAAGAGGAGCCTATGATAGACGTAGAGCAGGAGGAGCTTGTGGTAGACACAGAACATGAGGAGCCTGTGATAGATGAAGAACAAGAGGAGCCTGTAGACATAGAGTAGGAGGAGCCGATGGCAGGTGATGATGATGTGAAGAGATTTGGGGAGATGCTACTCAAATTAGTACAGGATCTATCGAGGCAGATTGAGGTGATGGGGCAGAGATTCACTGTTGTGGAGGCTAGACAGCGTGAAACCCCAAGGAGTTTCCAAATTGGCGAGGGATCAGGCTCATCCCACCATTTTCTGGAGCATGATGCCACTCAGCATATGGCATTAAATACACCGACATGTTCCACTATGCCCACGTTTCTGGGTGTAGACACAGCGGCAGGAGCACAACAGGAGCCAAAGCCTGGCCACATGGGTGATTATTTCACCGAGTATCAGGCATATGGGCAGGATTTCAGGGATGGCCTTCCATTCAGAGAATTTTTTCAAGTCCAGTGAGATAGCAGACCCTGCAAATTTCACAGCGGGAACAGGCACTCATATGACGGGGGCTTACAGCGCACAGTGGGCAGATTCCATTTACCGAAATTTGACAGGTCATCCAAGCGTTAGGAAAAATCTTGGGTGGAGAAGTGGGATACCTCTTTCCATCTTGACCGAGTATCGGGGGGAAACCATCAAAATGGTTACCTCGCACTTGGAGAATGAGGGCACACAGGATTGCAGGGAGTTCAAGGATACACCTAGTGTGACACAGGACTCACCCTCATTGGAGACCTCCTTGACCGTGTCGATTGATATTGTAGTGGAGAAGGTAGAGCCTACCCTAGTAGAGCCATCCATTGAGGTGATGACTAGAGTTGTGTCCTAGTCTTCGGGTGGTAGCAGCACACGATAGATGGGTGAGGTGTCAGGAGATGTATCCAGCTTCGATGAGGCACTAGGAGATACAGAGGTATTGGATGATGGTCGTAGATAGCGGTATCATCGGCTTCAGACAGACCTTATAGTTTTGAAAGGGAAGGCCATGTCAGTACAGGAGGCCATTTTGTTGTAGGAGAAGGAGCTGGAGGGCATGAGAGTGGCTTGTGCCGAGTCGATGGCCAAGTTGGCCCGCATTGGGGAACGACTAGATTCCTTGATGGTACAAACAGAGGGCATGTTGGAGCGTCAGATCATTCCCCTTCAGGCATGCATGGACAGGACTAGCAGCTTTGTTGGGACACCTCTTCCCATTGGAAAGAGAGAGACGGAGTCACCTAGTCAGACCTCATACATTGACTTGGTTAGCAGGATGAGATGATCGGAGTTGCAAAGTGTGCAACATCCACTTGTCGAGGTTGGATGGCGAGAGATTTTGAGTTGGTACTCGGTGGAGTGGGTTATGGAGATAGTGGTGGATCCGAGTTTAGTTCAACAAGTGTTTCTAGGTATGGGGAATACAGGAACCCCAGATTGGGATTGGGATCTGGGCGGGACTACATATCGTTTCCCAGGCAGGAGGGTTGACTATGTCTCGGAGGGTACATTTGGCCTAGCAGTCAAGCGTGCACATTCACCGAGGAAGTCCTAGTCAGCTTCAATGTCCAACCAGTTTATGGGCAGACTCCTTGGGTTGTCTTGGTACGACACTTGTATGTAGGGTCACAGGGTGATCAACATACTTTGGCAGGAGCTTGTCGGAGGAGGTGGCATTGGCAGGCCACCAAATGGTGCCTTGTATGGAGCCAAGGATTCTTCACCTTTGTGTGGGTCACATAGGTCACAGCGGAGCCGAGAAGTGGTGGTATCACTACTGACACACAGGGAGATTCACTTCTCAGACCCATCTCGGAGGGGTTGGAGTGATTATCCATTCTTCAGTGGATATGGTGATGCGACAGGGGAGGTGATGTTACCGACTGGGGGTGGTCCAACATGTAGAGACACAACTCTAGGCCATCACATCCAAGGATGTGTGGGAGCATCGAGCATGAGAAGCAGGGTACGCAAAGCTCACCCAAGATATTTGGATGACACCCATCACACTAGGGGAGAGACTTCTCGGCAGTGGCACTGGGTTGGTACGCTAGTTGATGGCCACAGGTTAGGGGATGAGATGATCATCTGCAGGGGTGGCACATTAGTCATTGTTGAGCCTACAGCTAGGGAGCGAGTCATGAGGGAGACATGTGTCACTCTTTTCTCAGAGCACACCAAAACCATGCATGAATAGAGGATACTGGGTTCAGCAGAGGTAGCATCCCAGCATGCGTCTGGACTCCATACAATGTATCGACACATTATCAAGAGGGTAGATGGCAGACCCAGTGAAGATGTGGTGGAGGCAGGACAGGAGGGCATTCCTTCCGTATGCCAGAGTGAGGACTCTTCTTCATATGAGTCTGAGGAGGGTGATCAGTCATGGGACTCTACATGAGATACTATGGGTGAAGAGTCACTTGTGACGATTCAACTAGCGCAGGAGGTGATGGAGCCTGAGTCGACAGAGCAGGACACTATTCACATCAGGCACGATATTCCTTTGGGGGAGAGCTAGGTGGGCGCCCACATTGATCAGATGAGGGATATGCGGCTAACATTGGGGTCAGCCATTGAGGTGGGGAAGTCAGATGCACTGACATCGAGTGCGGTGATAGCAGTTGTAGATCCATATCCTCTGGAGGTGTTGGAGGTTGATGGGATTGTTCTGTAGGGGGCCAGTAGACAGTGGGAGCATGACATTCCTGATCAGGAGTGGGAGGAGCTGTTGGATATGGTGGAGCATCCATCTGTGGGTCGACACAGGGATGAGCCGTAGATAGATGTACCCGCAGTCAACAGAGTTGCAGTGTTTTTAGTGGGTAGCACTCTCCAAGAGTACATCGATGGAGCTTGCAGCATATGTTTCCCACTTTGGTGCATTATAGAGAGAGGGGCTTCCTTCTACAAGTAGCTTTCATTGGCAGATAGGGCAAAGAAGTGGGAGTTGATTACAGGCTAGCGGAAACACTCTAGGTGTGTTCCATATGCAGTTGTTGTTGCTACATCGAATTCTTCTTCTAGGATGGACTGGCTGGAGATCATGAGTTGGTACCCTCTTGATGGTACGGTATTCTTCGTAGGGAGCACAATGAAGCAGGGGCCCTTGGACATAGTGGATGTTACAGATTCCAGCTGGCAGGGGGTCACAGGACTTCGTTTCTTCAGCACTCCATCCCGATTTCAGCAGAGCAGGATCAGCGTGGGATTGAGTCAGGACCTGGATTGGAGAGAGGTGATGAGTTAGTACATAGTTGATGGGATAGCTTACACAGTAACAGATATAGCGCAGCAGGGGTCATGGTATTCTTCTGTTAGAGCATCAGTTATAGCCAAAGGCAGTGCGCAGTCTGAGCCGTGGGACTTGGGCGATTATTGGCCATGGTGGATATGGGATCTGAGAGGATTATTGGTTGGCTGGTACCGTGAGAGATCAGTTTAGGATCCTGGCATTGAGAGGTCCCTTCATATCAGGGTGATGCAGAGGAAAGGGAAGATTCAGTGGCACATCTGGGAACCAGGCACATTTTGCATTGTCGGTGGGGGAGCATCAGCTAGAGAGGAGGCTTGTTTAGGCATTTCTTGAGGACAAGCAATTTTTGGCGGGGAGGACTGTAATATTCCCAATTAGCAGCAGCTAATTGGAAATATTAATTTTGATCAATTTTGCCTTATAGAATTAAATTATAAATAAAAATGAGTAGAGGGGGACATAACTCACTCTAAAAATAAATATCACTCCCTAGTAGACACAATGTTGTAACTTAAGTGAGCCAAGGGGGCGCCAAGAGACCAAGTAGAGAGGGGACCCACGTAGACACATGGAGGGACTGCGCTGGTTGGGTTGAGCACATCGCAAAGGGAGGATACGTTGATGGAGGTGGGCCTTAGGGTTTGAGAGAGGCCAATGCTATAAGAGAGAGGAGAGCCTCCTCATTTTCTTCATTCGATTATTATGCAGTTGAGCTAGTCACTTCGACTTCTTGAGCACACTAGCTGTTTAGCCTGTCTGCAACACTATTTAGTGCATCGAGTGTCTCCGTTCAGAGATCTCACCCTCAGCCCTGGGGGACTTTGATTGCCTTCTCGGGTGAGGTAGTTCCATCATTATTTTGCAGGAGATTTGGTGTTTGGGTTTTTTGGTGGAGCAGAGCATTCAGAGACTGCGCAGTCTTGAGAGGGAGGACGCAGTCCATTTTAGAGGAGCTCCGGATTGGGTTCTTTTTGGTGGTTTCAAGCTGTGAGATTGATAAAGGGGCCATCCATTGCTAACTGGAGGATTTTGGAAGATTTTGGGGCAGTATTTTGGTGGTTTCTATTCAGCCCCAGCGCAGAGCCTTGAGGGACAGTGCAGATCCTCAAGGTGGTGATTTTCGGGGGTCGGCCATTTCAGAAATGCCTTCTGGGTTTTTCTGGGTTTGGTGAGCAAAGGCATATTCCAGAGTTTCAGCTCATTATGAGGAGGGGAGCAGCCCCAAATCATCATCTTGTTTCAACAGTAGCAGCTACACGGTAGTTTTCTAGCAGTGGGGACTTAGTTCAGAGAGCATCCATTTCTTGGTCATTCTGAGAGTATTTCTTCAGTTTCCTTGAGAAATTCTAGGTGCCATCACTCTGATCACCTATTGTACTTCATTATATGTCTCAGTATAATAAAATGGCTTAGCATTCTCTCTATATTTTTGGAGTATCTGTTACATGTTTATATATGCTATTGTATGCTTGCACTACTATTATTTTTCTATCTTTGGGGATTCCAGTTCTATACCACTTGGTGTGTATTCCCCATACTCTTAGACAGAGTCTGGAAAGGGCCAGGTAGCCTCCAGATCTCACCCTCTTCTCAGAGGTGAAATATCTGGTAAACGCCCTCCCAGTCCATCTCTGGTTGGAGTTTTCTTGAGTTTTAAAGATATCCATGAAACAGGATATTACAATAGTGAATAGGATGACACTACAAATACAACTGAAGAATGAGGAAAATAAGTGTTGTTAATGAGAAGAAAACATTGATGATTGTGTTATTTGTAGGGGGGTATGATAGAGTGTCCTAGTATTAAATCCCATTGATTAAATATACTTAATTATGATTAAATGTTTGATTTTGTTTGGCATGGACATTTAAATTACCATGCTTTATTTACACCATGAGGAAGAAATTTCATGGTGAGATGAATAATCTAAATATTATATTTTTTGAATTTAATAAAATATTAGAGATATGTGAAGTGGGAGCACATAAAAAGGGGGCTATGATAGTAGGAGATGGGAAAGGTGATAGGGTAATAGGGGGTTCGACATGAAAAATAATCCTTAGTTTTCTATTTTACCAAAATTTACTTTGTTTCCTTCATAACCATGTTCCTTACTAGAAATATAGAAACCTTAACTACCAATCATTGAATGCATGTTGTGGTTGTGGAGATGTAAACCTTCCAATTATGAAATCAAGTGTGTAAGTACCTTAATCATGGGAATTGTTATAGGAGTAGTAAACCTAGATTTTCTCACATTTCTTCCAAAAAAATCATGTCCCCACAATAAGGGAAAAATGAGGTGTCATGGGGTAATGGGGACGAGGTGATTTTTTTTATTCATTCATGCATCATTATACCCCCCACATATCTGGTTTCTAGGGAGGGACGAAACTCATGATTGGAATAGGAAATTGATTGTAGAGAGGCAACGATTCATGTAGTATTAGAGGCATGTGTGTGAATAGTTGAAGGGAAAAAGGAATGATTCATTATTGGTCCTTATTTTACTAATACAAGAACATAGTCCAATATAATGCTCACCTAAATGACATAATTAATTTTGGTTCTAAGGTGAATAATGCAGGTCATTCAGCATTCACCTAAATGGTGTGCGACCATTATGAACTCATGCAAAGAACATTGAAGACAGATGCATGGAGCTAGACATAATAGAGAAGGAAAATAGAATGGAAGAGAATTAAGTTATAAGGGAGAAAGAAATAGAGGGAGAGGTAAATTAATTCTCTCTTGGTTGATGCTAGCATCTATGAAAGTAGTTGTAGAGCTATTTATTCCTACTAGAAGGGTGATCAAGGAATGATAAAAGCCATTTTTAATTCATGTGATGAGAAATACAAAATTATGTATAGATTGTGAAAATAGATAAGGTAGACATTCAAATGGTTAAAATTTAATTTCTTGGAAAAGAAGTGAATTCTAGAGAGGGAGAACATAGAGATATTCAAATGGTTAAAAGTTAATTTCTTGGAAAATAAGTGAATTCTGAAGAGGGAGAACATAGAGAGATTCACACATTCGATTGGAAAGGGATCCAAAAAATATATCAAGCTATGTGATGGAGAATCTATGGATAGAATTTAAGGATGAAACCATAGTGTGGGTTGAACAACCAATCAAGGAATACTTTAAAACATGAAAAATGTCAAGAACTAATTAAATGTTGTTGAATTTAATGGATATTATCCAGACCCTCTATGCACACACATAGGAAGAGAGTAGATAATTTTGAGGGGTTGTTGATTAGATAAGGAATTTATTTGCATTGTGCTATGTAAGGAAAGCAATGTGTGTCAGAAAAATAGTTGTATTGTTCCAAGAATAAAAATTAGCAACGATACAATGGGATAGGTAATTTTTTGTCCGAAGATAGAATGATTTGCATAAAATTGCCCTAAATTTCCTTAGTGGCATCATAGCCTCAATTGTGGTGGCCTATTATAAAAATAATAAGCGCAATAGAGTCTATGGTTGGCTGGAACATTTTTCTACCAAATTCAATGTTGGCCTTCAACTTTCAGATAGATAAGTTCTTCCTTTATTTGCTTATACATGATGCACTTTGCTGAAGTATTTTAATATTCCAATGTTTAATATTGCTACAAGTTTACTATTTATTCATAACGGTAAATCATTGTTATATGTGCCAATGTAATTCTTGTAAATATAATTTTATATGATGCTATAACATTTTTACTAAGTATCATTATCTCTATTTATTTTTGGTTGTGAGTGTGCCAGTAAACATCCATAGTGTTATAGCTTGGGATGAACATGTTATTTGAATCAATATTATGGTTATAGGATAACATAAGTGAATAATGAATTGTAGATTGAACATATGTTTTTTTTGTGAATGTTATACCGGAAACTAGAGGTATATATTCTTCCATGCCTACTTAATCATACTCGTTCACCTTGTAATAATTTTTTATTAAAATAAGAACTCACTTGTTATGCACCAAACTAAAGGTAAAATAAATATAGACCATTTCCAATAATTTTTTTTATTAAAATTAATTTAACAGAAAATTAGATATGAAATATAATTGTATAAGGGAAAATTCCAAAATACGTAGCTCCTCTATGCCCCATGGTTTAGAAAATTAGGCTATCCATGAAGATTTTTCTTTATGGAAATGGTTCTTGAGCATTTTATATAAAAGTCCATATGTACAACACCTCAAATTCTTACTTAGAGCAATGAGGATGCTTTTTTTTTTCACGTATTTTTTCAACCGTGGGATATGAAGATCAACTCTTTAATTAGAAACTTAACTACAATACTTGGAAAACTCTTTAACTAGAAACTTAACTACAATAATTGGCACTAACAAAAAATTTGTGCACGCATGATTAGATTTTTGTGCATCTACATGTTTGTATTGGTTTATATCAGATTTTAATCTTGCAGAGGGAGTATATAACACTTTTTGGAGGAAGCAAGAGACTGTTTTAGCTCCAAGGCTTTTACCTACCATGAAAACCTCCTTTGCAGTGAAAATTTTGACAAAACAATTTTCACATACATATTTAATCCCTCTAGAAACATAATAGATTTGTAATATATATATATATAATATATAAACACACATGCCGAGGGTTCCCGCTCACACTGCAACTGCGCCGAATGTCTCCAATCGCCTTCGGCCTTACCCTAGCCCTCTCTCACTAGATCTGTTTGGACTGACATTGGTTCACCTTCCATGGCAGGTCCTTCGGGGGGGGGGGCGCACAGTATTCCCCCTCAAGTAACGACAAACCAGACTCCACGGACCCTTCTCTGAACGCTGCATCAGATCAGTCGCTTCCAGAATCAAAGGACAACCCGATGCCTGACTCGCCAAAAGTTTCAACTGAAAAGAACATTGCTGCACAGGAAGAAGAACCTGGGAAAAAATACGTTCCCACTGTGATGTCAGCTACCTGCAAACCGATTGCGGTAGAATGACCCAAAATCGACCTTCCAAGCCACAGGATCAACGGACAAATCCAGTATATGAGGGATCACGCCCTCATTGGAAAATTTATCGGATTCTGGCCCACTGAGAAAGCTCTGCAAGGGTGGATATCGGCCAAATGGAAACCCAAAGGGCACGTCACCCTTCATCTCGGACCCAAGGGCTTCTTTACTGCAATCTTTCTCTGTATAGAAGATCGTAACAGGGTTTTTGGTGAAGGCCCTTACTTCTTTAACTCAGTTGGCCTATATCTAAGGGACTAGGTGGAAAGGTTCAACCTAGACAAGGAAGATTTCAGTTGGGCGTCGGTTTGGATTAGGTTGTACTCGCTCCCTCTGGAGTATTGGGACGAAGAATCTCTGAAAGAGATTGGCAAGGGGTTGGGGGAGTTCATTAAAATTGTGGAGGAAACTAAGCTGCATCGATACACCTCTTATGCTAGCATCTGTGTCTACATGCGCCTGGACAAAGCACTCCTAGATTCGGTAAGCCTCTATCACGATGATTTTGAATGGATCCAACCCTTAGACTTTGAACATGTTCCCTTTCGCTGCCGCAAGTGTCAAATTCATGGAAATCTCTTCCGGGACTGCCTGCTTAATGCCAAGCCACAGACCTCGGACCTCCAGGACTCTTCTGCACCTAAAGGGTTCACCAAAGTCACCAATCGAAGGAGGTCTCATAAGAAACCTTCTAATGGGAAAAAATCCAACCTAGCCGCATCTTCCATTCCTTCCACCAGTAATAGCTTTGAAGCCTTAGCCACTACTGCCGAAAACTCCCCTCAAGCCAACCCGACATCCCCTCACGTAGATAAATCAACCTCGAGCCCCCTTCTGCTTGATTCATCCCCCAAGCCTTCGTCCACAGGGATTCTGATTAGTCTATCTGAAGCCACTTTGAAAGACCCAGACTGGAAACCAAACAGAATGGATGTTGACTGCCTACCCAGTCAACCCTTTGCAGAAAGCAGTCAAGCACAATTCATGGATGAAGAACCGTAAAGCATCGATCTGAGAGGGCTTGACATCGTTGAGCTCGAACAAGCCTACCAGAGAAAATATTTTAACAAGATTCAAGAGCATCAGCTAGATAAGCTGGAAGTTATTATTTAAAGAGCTTTTCGACAGAAAGAAATGGGGATAAAACCAGGCAGTCGGTGGGATGGAAACAAAGTTCCTAAAGACTCCAAGAACATAGGAAGGAAAACAGATCTGGAAAGAACAATCACAGTGGGAAAAATCTTGGTAGACTCAAGCAGATATGCTAAGCTGACAAAGTACTACAAGCCTCTCCCAAATAGTGAATCATGAAGCTCACTTCATGGAATCTAAGAGGACTTAACAGTCATGGGAAACTCATAATGATAAAAAATATGATAAAGAAGGAACAACCTCAGATATTCTTCATGCAAGAAACAAAATGCAACAGTAATACTCTTGGCAGCATTCTCTCAAAAGCTTGGCCTGGATGTCATTCAGTAGCTGTGGATGCCTCGGGAGCTTCTGGAGGGTTGGCTATTGCCTGGAACACTCAGGCCATCACTCTCTCAGATTTCCATGCTTCCCACCACATCATACAGGAAAAATTTCATATCATTGGAACAAATATTCATGGACACCTTACTAATGTCTATTTCTCGCAGGATACGGGCAGTAAAACTGCACTTCTGGGCACTGTAGGAGCGCTCAACTATGACAGAATCCATCCCCTTTGGATCTTAGGAGGTGATTTCAATATGATCACTAAGATGGAGGAAAAGATGGGAGGCAGAGCCAAATTAGAGCCAGAAAGCGGCCACTTAAAAGACTTCATACAAGGCAACATGTTTATTGATCTGCAATACAGTAATGGAATTTACACATGGAGTAATCGCAGGGCAGGTAGGCAACACATCGCCTCTAAGCTAGACAGATTTCTTATCTCAGATAATGCAGTCTATCTGGGGGGAGACATCTCTTCCTCTATTCTCCCTCTCACTCGTTCTAACCACTGGCTGATCTCTCTTCAATGGCAAAGGCCGGGTATTTCAACACGTCGCCCTTTTCGCTTTGAGCCCTTCTGGTTTAATCACCCCTCTTTCAATGACCTCATCAGCTCCATGTGGAAGAACTTCACGCCGCCGGAAAGATCTAAAATGTTCTAGTTTCAACAAAAGCTCAAATTCCTTAAAGTCCACATCAAACGCTGGAATCAAACCACTTTTGGCAATATCTTCCAGGCACAGTAGGACCTAAATAAAGAAATGAAGGATCTCCAGTAGCTAACCATCATAGAAGGTTACACAGAAAGAACACTGGAGCAGGAAAAATAGCTACAAACTCAACTGGAGGAAAGATCAAAGTAGGAAGAAATTCTATGGAGGAAAAAATCTAGAATCAGATCGCTGAAGAAGGGCGAAAGAAATACCAAAATTCTTTCACAGAACTACTATTCAAAGACGCATGCACAACACAATCACTTTCATTAAGAACCAGGAGGGGGAAAGAGTGGAAGATCACGCTGAGATCGAGCAGGAGTTCCTTAACCACTTCCAAGCTGTGCACCAGGAGCCCTACAGGACAGATTTCCGGCCATAGAAAAAATCACTCAAAATATTCCAAATATTATCACCAATGAGCACAACCAACTCCTTCTGCGCCCGCTCTCGCATCAGGAAGTGGATCTAGCCATGAAGTAGCTCAAATATGGAAAGGCTCCAGGTCCGGATGGTTTCACGACTACCTTCTTTCACAAATTTTGGGATCGGGTCAAAGAAGAGGTCTGGATGGTGGTGGAGGAGTCGCACTCTATGCATTGGTTTCTCCCCTCTCTAAATGCGACCTTCATCGCTCTAATCCCCAAAGATGAGGATACCAGCACGCCAGACAAATTCCGCCCAATCGTCCTATTAAATGTCATCTACAAAGTTATTTCTAAAGTCATTGCTAACAGATTGAAACTGCTTTTGCCCTTTCTCATATCCCCAGAGAAATCCGGATATGTGGAAGGTAGGAAAATTCTAGACGGCATCATCCTCACTCACGAGATCATACACTCTCTCAAGCACACCAAACAGGCAGGTATGATTCTCAAGATTGATCTTTCTAAAGCTTTTTATAAGTTAAGTTGGACTTACATTAAAAAATTTCTAGATGCTTTTGGTTTCTCCCCCACTTGGATTCACTGGGTCTAAAGTCTAATCTCCTCCTCTTTCTTCTCGATCCTAATTAATGGTATTCCCTCATGACCCTTCAGCCCCACTAGAGGTATCAGACATGGAGACCCCCTGTCTCCTTTTCTATTTGTCTTAATGGAAGAAGGCCTGGGTCGCCATCTTAAAAATGCCCTCAGATCCCATCAGCTCTGAGGCCTCTCAGTTCACAACTCCCCTGCCCTAACTCATCTTAAATCCCTTTTTAATGATTTCTCAGATGCCTCAGGAGTGAGCATTAATACTTTTAAATCCTAGATCTTCTTCTTTCACACCCCTCCTATCACTCAAATGGCTATAGCTCGCATTCTTGGCTTCTCCATTGCCACCCTCCCCTCCAAATACTTGGGCGCTCCTTTAATAGCCTCAGCTCTAAAGCATGCCTCCTAGCAAGGGCTCCTTGAAAAGTTGGAAGCACGTCTCTCGTCATGGACTCACAGAACTCTAAACATAGCAAGTAGATTGATCCTTATCAAAGGAGTGTTACAAGCTATGCCTCTGTATCTTTTCTCAATCTTGGCAGCGCCAAAATGGGCTCTCAAAAAAAAAAAAGCCCTACAGCGAAATTTCCTATGGGGATCCAAAGGCACAAATCGTAAATGGGCCCTTGTTAAATGGTCAACTGTCTGCAAGCCAAAGGAACAAGGAGGAAGAGGATTGTGAGATCCTACGCACAGCAATGCCATTATGAGTGCCAAAATTTGGTGGAATTGGCTCACAGCCCCCAGTAAGCCCTGGGAAATAATTTGGACCGCCAAGTATGCCAACCACAGACCACAGGAAGAAATCATAAGATTTACTCCAACAAAGAAAGGCTCTCTCATATGGAATGCGGCCAAACAACATTATCTGCTTATACAACAACACAATTTCTGGGAATTGAGGGATGGTAAAACTGCTAGATTCTGGACGAATTCCTGGGATCAATTCCCAGAACTCACTCACACTTACAGACCACCTCCTGGACCGGAATGGGATTTACAGAAATTGGAAATAGTTCAGCAATATTGGATAGAAAATGCAGTGCAGGGTTATAAGCAGTGGAAATAGGTTGAAAGGATAATAAGGAATATAGATGAGAAGACTAAGGCAACCTTAAAATCTGAACTTAAAATTCGATGTATCATAACTTCGAATAGCTGAGACATTCTCATATGGGGGTATATGCCAAAAGGATCCTTCTCTACCCAGGAAGCCTACAAAATTATAAGCAACGATCCAGCGCCCCAAGATCCCATATGGAGCAGAATTTGGAGTTTGGGGGTTTGGCCCAAAATATCCTTATTTCTTTGGCTTTTTGGTAATCAAAGAATCCTCACTTGGGATGACTTACGGAAAAGAAGCTTTCATGGACCCTCAATTTGCCCCATCTGCTGTACTCATGAGGAAACGCAACAACATCTCCTATACTCTTGCTCTCTGGCCAATCAATTGTGGGAGAAAGTCAGTTTTCGATGCCAACAAAACTGCCGACTATCTGCAGATATAATTAGCTCTATTCGAAACTGGCCTCAGAATCCTTACAAAAGTGACATTCTAAATAAACTCTAGAGAATCATCCCAAGTCTTCTTCTCTGGACTACATGGAAAGATAGAAATAAACGCATTTTCAAGGATCAAAAAACTCCTCTCGACATCATTTGGGGAAACTTCTATCTCAATCTCACAGAAACCTTGGCATTGCAATCCTGGGACTCAACTGACTACCCAACACTAGCAAAATAAAAAGACATTTGGGAAAACTGGGGTATTCAGCTTCACCCTAGAAAGCAAGTGCAAAAAGTCCCTAGAACCGACAACACAACGAACTCTTGGATGCCTCCTCCTAAAAATACCTTCAAAATCAACTTTGATGGGGCTTCTAAAGGGAATCCAGGAAAAGAAGGTTACAGTGGCATAGTCAGAGATCACAAAGGCACACCTATCATCATCTACATGTGAAATCTGGGCTAGGACACAAACAATTCGGCTGAGTTGGAAGGTCCATGGCAGGGACTTCTCCTTTCTCAATTTCACGGGCTGCATCCTCTAGAGATTAAAGGGGATTCCCAAATTCTTATCAACATGGCAACTCAGCTCCTAAACAGGGATCATGCGCACAAAATTGCCAATAGTTGGAGACTTGAGGCACGGTTGGTGGATATTGAGCGATGGCTCCACAACAACCGAGCAATCCTCTTCAAGCATATCAGACGGGAAAGTCATAAAGTTGCTGATCTACTTGCCAACTTGGGAGTAGACAATGAGCACAATATTTTTACAGGAACACTCGACATAATTCAGAATCATGATCAAAGACACGAATGCCAAACACTGGTCCAGAGTGAATCAGAACTCCCGGATGCAGGTGCAGATGTTAGTGTTTAAAATGATGGGATGGGGGTGTGGCGTAAGGGGAAGCCACTTGCCCACCCGCAAGAAAGCTGTCATTCAACTCTTAAATTTGATTGCTCAGCATTTAATGCCATTTACTCCAGGTGCTCGTAACAACCATTATCCCGCTCCTCGATACACCTTCGTGTGCTACGATATGGCTCATCCTTCAGTTCATACTTATGGTGGTTTATTGCAGTCGATTCACAGTTGCACGGTCGATTGGGTTGTTATAATGGAGCGTCCCTTTGGTCTGAACAAAATCTCCCCGCCAGAGAATCTTTGGTGCGCTCCAGGGGCAGGGCTTTCTAATGTTCACACTGTAACTGGTAAGAGGAGCTGTCTCAATTGTTGTTTGGATTTTGGAGAAAATCTCCACTTCTCCCACGCTGGTTCTTGCAAGCTTGCTTCTGTTGCTCTGTTTCCCCTCTCACCTCAGTCTTCTTTCCATCTTTTGCCTCCTTGCCTTGCTGTCTCGATTGTGAATATGTCGCGCTTTAGGCAGAGAATGCGTTGCAGAAGAGGCTCCACGAGGCGCCAAATCAGGCACTCTCCCTCCACCTCTGGAACCTCCTATGCGTCTACCTCCCATTCTAACAGCCTTCATAGAGGGCACCTTCTCCGCTCGGGTCGTCGCCTTTATTCCCTCACTCCGTCAGCTCTTCCTGTTCAAACCCACACTGCACACTTTTCTTTTAACAGTTCTCTCCATCGCCCCCGGGTGAATGCCTCAATTACCGTCATCTTTCATGAAGAGCCTCAGGAAATTTCTCCCAGTTCATGCCCGGCGGAATGCAGCCTCTCGGTGGCTCAGGAGTCGGAGCAAATTGTTGGGTCGAAGCATCCTGATAGTGCATACTTGCAGGGTCAGATGGGCAAGGCCACGTAGGACCAGACGATCAAGGACGCGGTGTGTCAGCCTTCTGTGAGGCAGGACGCGGTGCAAGCGAGCGAGGCGCAGGTTACTCCTCCACCTCCTGGGAAGGTTATCCATTCTACTGGTGACCTGTACAATGCTGACGGGGAACCAGATTCACTCTAGTGCAGAGTCGATTACGAACCTCTTGATGAGTAGTTCCTCCTCTCCACTCTGGTTTTTCTGCTTTGTTTCTTCCTGTTCTCACGGGCTTGTTTATGTGTTTCCTGCTGTCATCGAGCATGCTTCTGTTTTTTTGCTACGATATGATCTCCAGTACTCCAAATCTCTGGCTCCCCTGCGTGGGATTTTTCTTATGAACTGTTTCAGACTGGTTTCCCTCCTGCAGGGCAGTTTTCAAACTATGGTTTTTTGTTTAAAATGCCACAATACTAGGCAATGATCCGGCCTCGGCCCGCTGTACTCTAATATATTTTTGTTAATAGATTACTTTTACATAGAAAAAAATATAAACACACATGCCACACGTATTTTTTTATTGTTTAAACTATATTTTGGAATATAAAAAATGGATTCAATGTCATCAAAAATTACTTGTGAAATTGGATTCTATAAACTACATAGCTTAAAATTTCAATTCGAACACATCTTTGCTTGATTTCAAACAAAATTGACCCAAAAATATTCTTAAAAAATGGCCACATTGAGGCTACTTAAAATGATTTAGCAATAAAAAATTATTTTTTTCAATTGCTTTATATAATGTATATATAGTTTTATTTAATCACATAAATATACACACATTTAAATGTTTTCCTTGAAATATTTTATCTATGGATTATAATGTCCACATTAAAATGATTTTAATGTTATTAATATATTTTTGAATACATTTAAATATTAATTAACCCTCCATATTAAAATATTTTATTTATGAGTCACATTCAATATTTTATTATTAATTATATATTTTTAGATGTTTCATTTTAATTTGACATTAAAAATTAAATAAATTTCATATCTCCTTGAACATATTTACTTTTAATTACTCCTCTTACAAAATTGAAATATTTTATTATGATCAACATTAAAATTATTTGTAATTTACACTCTTTCCATATACATATGTATGAAGTTGATATTGAAATAAATTATTGGACATGCATATTAAAAACTATTATTTGTGTCAGGTACTAAAATATTTTAAAATTCGTGATGTGCGAAAATATTTTTAGAAAGTATAAGAATTATACAATTTCTTGTACTCAAAAGTATAACATTTTTTTTATTACTTTATTTCTATATAAAATTGGTATACGATTATGACAGTTTATATGGACATTAAAATCTTTTATTTATGGTTGAGAGTAGGAGTATAACATATATATTCATTTTTTTTTATGTCATAGACCACAATTTTTATTTACAATGAAAATTTTAACTAAAATAATTGTATACAACAAATTTAATCCCCCTCAAAACCTAATATATATATATATATATATATTGTTTAAATTATATTTTTGAATGTATAAAATGGATTCAATGTCTTCAAAATTTATAGTGAAAAAATTGACTAAAAAATTTGCACATAATAAATTTAATCTCTCTTGAAACTAAATAGATCTGCAATATATATATATATATATATATATATATATATAAACCACCTGTAATTTTTTAATGTCTTCAAAATATAAAATATATCTCCTCCTCATGGCTACCATATATATGAATAGGATGTCAATGATCATTGATCTCTATAGGCACATAGTAAATAAAAATTTCACTGCATTTCTAGTGGTCTAGAATGCATATAGAATCTATCAAAATATGTCCTCCATCTTCATATTGCTAATGAAATTTATTTGAAGTAAATAGTTTCAAATTAATTATTCATTTTCTTAAATTTTCATTTTAATATAACCTCTTTTGTTTCAATCTTGAAAATTGGGATGGAAATCCTTATTTAAATAATACATGGGTTTTAAATATAGTTGGTTAATATTTTTTAATAGGATGTCTTAAGGAATCCATTAAATTGTGTTCTAGTTGAATTTTTCAAACAACCAACACCTTACTATTCCAAGAATAGCAACAACTACTTTATCAATTCTGTAGAAACGTAATCAATAAAATTTAAACAATTTTAGCGAAAATTGTTCTTTCGTACGGTGTCTTCCAACAAACTATCTTTTGGTAGAGTTTTTCAAACTCTCAACACCTTGCTATTCAAATAGAAACAAATATATTATCATTTCTTTGTAGAAACATAATTTTCAGAGTGTAAATTGAAAATAAAGGTTAAGTAACAAAATAAATGATGGAATTTGGGTTGTATTAATTTTGGAACGTGAGGGATTACCTTTTTTGCATGGATATTTTTAATTTTTTCATAGACGTCGACTTCACGCTCAAAATAAATAATGATACATCACTTATTTTAATGAGATTGGAAATTCAAAAAATATATTATCTAAATAATATTTCAAAATGACAAGTATATATAAAAAAATAGCTAATTATATATACCAAAATCCATTATCGAAGGGTAAATAGAAGGAGGTTTTCAGGTTCTGTAATGGTTGAAGATAATCAATGGTACTTATCTTATTACAAAAACATAATTCATTTCTAAAAAAAATTGTTATGGTTCCCAAAAATGAAAAAAAAAGAGGAAAAGGGAGAGCATGCAAGAGGAATTTCAGCCTAGAACAAATACATAGACTTACATGTACGATTGTATGCAAGATAATTCATGATTTCTTAATTAAAATTACACTACTTTGAGAACAACGTTGTACCGCTGTGTGCTCAATATTGACTTCTTACTTCAAATAATACAACTTTGTGAACAACCCTCATGCATTAGATATGAATATGACTAAACAAATGAAAACTTGTAAGATGACAAGAACACTATTCAATATTTAAATAGACATCACAATAAGACCTTGAATTTTTAAATAAATATGAATAATTATTCTATAAAAATTTGTTCAAAAAAATGAGGGTTATTTTCTAAATATTAATCCCAATACCATGGAATAAGGGCGACTGAAAGAAAAATACTTCTTTTACACCAAATGGGGAGGGCGAAATAACTATCATAAATACATTTTCTTGTAAATAAGGGTGAATGGAAGGTTGTAACTCCTAATTTCAAGGGCTAAATTTAATTTTTTTACCCTTTCCCTTAGAATATGGTGGGCTAACCTCCATTCATTATTTTTTTTATAAGATAAATTTGGGGCTATTTGACACAATGTACTATGATACAAAAAAATCGCCCAATAAAAATTTAAAACCCATTAATTTTTCCCAAGGGAAAAAATTCTTCGCTGAAATTTTCCATGAAGAGCATCTTCTCCACCTTTATAAAGTTGCACCCCTAAAGTTTTGGTGGAATGTGCTTGTTTGTAAAACTAAAGATAATAATTTTATCCCCTTAGAAAATTGGGACAACTATCTTACAAAGTTGTATGACTCTCTAGAAGACGTTGAGCCTAGGATTAATAAGCTCGCTAATGGTAAAGCTAAAGATATTGAAGGATACCAAGCTGAGATCTTTAAAATTGGAATATATATCCTCATTCCTCATCTCCACAAGCTTCTAAATTTTTCTGTAAAGCATGGATTCCCTAATATTTGGATGCAAAGCCTTATTGTGCCTATCTTTAAAAATAGGGACAAAAGTGTTCCCTCTATAGAGGACCATTATGATCAGCCACATCCTAGGAAAGCTATACAGGCTCATTTTGGAAAATAAGCTTAGCGTTTGGCTTGAAAAACATGGTAAAAGGGTTAAAAGGCAAGTTGGTTTTAGGAGACATGACTCGACTATCAATCACCTTGTCACTCTCGAGATCATTGCATAGAAATAACGCAATAGTAAAGTCGATCTCTTCTACTATTTTTTGGACTTTAGAATAGGTTTCGACATTGTTCCTCAAGATAATCTATGGGAGAGACTTGAAGAGATCATGGTTCCTCGTGAACTGAGCATTGTTGTGATCTGCCTCTACGAGACTTTCATTGCCAAGCTTAAGATCAATGAAGGGTGGTCTAAATATATTAAATGTAATATCAGGGTTAAGCAAGGGTGTCACCTATCCCCTACCCTTTTTCGTATCTACATTGATAAGATAGAAGAGTGTCTGGAAACTGCAGGTTGCAAGGGCACCAAGATTGTTGGTATAATCATTACTCTTCTCCTTTATGTTGATGATATCATTCTTCTTGTCAAATCCATGATGAACTAGACAAGAAGCTTAAGACTCTTCATTTCTACTGCTCAAATATGGGTATGAATATTAATACCGACAAGACTAGAGTCATGATCATTAAATAAAAAAATATCACACATGGTAGTTTTGTCTATGATAACCATTGTCTAGATCCGGCTTCTTCTTATAAATATTTGGGTATTGACTTTCCTCATCAGCTGAACTTGAATTATAGAATTGAGAAAAGAATTATTAGAGGTTGGAAAGCTTACAGGCTTTAAAACAATTCTAAGTCAATTGATCTTTTCATTTGAAGTAAAACCAAGTTCCTCTTTGAGAATCTCGTCACTCCTGTTGTCTTATACGGATGTCAAGTTTGGGGTTGCATTATATCTAGAGAGTCATGGAGAAATATTGAGACGATTCAAAATCAATTCATAACCTCTAACCTCAATATCAAGGGAAATATTCCCTATCCTATCCTCCTGATCGAAGTTGGTATGTCCCCCATTGAAATTACGACTCTGTTTAGACATATGATGTATAATAAAAAATTTTCCAACATGGAATCTAAGAGGCTTCCAAAAATTGCTTCTAACTTTAGTCAAAACCCCCACCCGCACCTCAAGCGCAAGTGGCATAAGGATGCCCAGTCTTGTATCAACCATTGGGGGATTAAGGAGGAGATCGTCATGGGAAGAAAGGATAGTGTCAAAGGTACTATTACCTCCAATTTAAAGGACAAGTTGTAGGATGATAAAGAGTTGAAGGGTAAAAGGAAGCTAAGGTATTGTAAGGAGATAATCAACCCAACCCTTGATAACCAGAACGATCACACTGTGTCGAACATAACTAAGAATAAAATGAACATTGCTAGGATAAGAACTAATTCTCATGAGCTTCGAAGTGAAACCTGATGCCGGTATACTCCCAAGAATCCCTAGGACGATAGAATTTTTTATATTTGTGAAACTAAAATGGTGGAATATGAAAAACACTTCCTTTTATATTGCCTGGATCTTACTCACATCCACTCTCAATTCCCTATCATCAGCCACACCTTCAATATTCTTGACTTATTAAGCCAACCCAAATATAGCGATCTTGGATAATTCCCTATCATCATCCACACTTCCAATATTCTTGACTTATTAAGCCAACCCAACTATAGAGATCTTTGAGTGTTTCTTTCCCTTCTCCTTGATCACAAAAACAAGATTTTGAAGAATCATAATTGGACTCTTTTCTTCTCTTGAGGTCCAGCAAACCACATTATTCTTAGTGGACATTAATCATAATCATCATATATTTATATTTCATAGGTTTAAAATTATTTTAAAAGTCATATTTTCCAAGCAAGAATTTTTTTAAATAATAAATTTAAATTATATAATATGCATAATCTACAAACCTAAAATTATGACAGTGCAACTTGACATAGGAACGTTGTATTTGATAACCAGTGATGAAAATTCTGCATCTGCATTAAGGTATTTAAACAATTATGACCTGAGATTATGGATTTTATATATTTTTTAGAACATCGTCTATTATCATGCTCACAACTTCCTAAAAAAGATCATACAGGGCGAATTGGATTGCAAAACAAAAGGGAGAGAATATTTTACCTGAAATCAATAGGTAAATATTTAAGCTCTGAGAAGTGATAATTGCATCCACAGATGTGAGTGTTTTATAACAAGCCTAGTTCCACCTTAACTACTTATCTATCAAGCGTTGAGAGGGATCAAATATCTTGAGGTGCAAACCTCTTTTTTGAGTGAAAAACTTGAAGAAAAGTTTTCACCTTGAGAGATTTGATCCCTCTCGGCGCTTGATAGATCTGAAGTTAAGATGGATATAGGTTGGTTTTAGTCATGCATATAAAAGGAAAATCAATCGATAATATGAGGAACATATGATTAATTTTATCAATAATATGTAAATACATTTACTATTAATATAACCATTTTAAATAGGTTGAATATGTCTGAGATTTAACGAGTCATTTAAATTTTAAATTTTCTTAGTTACTTCAGTTTGTTGAGCTGATAAAGATTATAAAATAAATTTAATGATGAAAACTGATGAAATAAACATTTTGAATTCAAATTGAGAATGTAATAATATTGAATGATTGAAAATGTGAATAATAAGAATGTAGTCAATTGCAAATCGTCTTCATTGTGATCAATCTAAAAATATTTTATTTTACTATTCTTATTGTCAACCTTATTATTTTTTTCATATTTTCATATTATATGAAAAGGAAAGTTAAAATCTTAAACCATCTAAATATTTAGCTCGATTTTTTGTAGTACATATAATACTTTGTCTCTCTTGCTCTCCAATATTAATAGGTTTAATTACTATAACAAAAAAATCAATGTACATTGTCAATAAATTTATGTGCTTACACTGAAATCAATGCATCTAATGCAAGAAATCAAATAAGATTAGAAAAATTCATCTACATTGAAATCAATGGATCTAATGCAAGTAGTCAAATTTGATTAGAAATCAACATATACACTAAAATCAATGTATCTACCGCAAGTAGGAAAATATGATTAAAAACCAACATCTACACTGAAATCAATGCATCTAGTGCAAGCAATCCAATAGGACTAGAAATCACCATGTACACTGAAATCAATGCATTTAGTTCAAGCAATCAAATAGGATTAGAAATAATCTATATTGAAATCAATTTATCTAGTGCAAGCAATCAAATATAATTAGAAATCAACATCTACATTGGAATTAATGCATCTATTGCAAGAAATCAAAGAGGATTAGAAATCACCTGATATACTAAAATCAATGCATTTAGTGCAAGAAATCAAATAAGATTAGAAATCATTTACATTGAAATTAATGCATGTAGTGCAAGTAATTAAATATGAATATAAATCAACATCTACAGTAAAATCAATGCATTTAGTGCAATCAATCAAATAGGATTAGGAATCACCATTTACACCAAAATCAATGCATCCAGTGCAAGAAATAATCTCCCCTCTCTCCCCCCTCCACATATATCTATATATCCCTCCATCTCTCCTTATTTATCTCTCTATCACACCCCGCGAAACACATTCTCTCTCATAGTCCATATCTATCAATCTATTTGTCCCTCCCTCCTTGTCTCCATCTACCTCTTTTTTATCTTCACCATCTATCTATATCTCTATCCCCCTTTGTATCTCTATATCAACCTGAAAACATATAATTTCTTTCTCCAATCTATCTATCTATTAGTCCCTCCTCTCCCTCTCTCTCCTTCTATCCTCTCTCCCTCTCTCTACATCTTTTTATTACTCCCTCTCTCTATCTCTCTCCAAATTTCTCTCTCTATGTCTTTATTCTTACCTCCCTTTCTCTCCCCCTCCATCTCCATCTCTGTTTCCCTACCTCTCTTCATTCTCTCTCTTCCTTTCTCTCCCACCTCTCTCTCTCTCTATCTTCACCTTCTAACTTTGTTACTATATGCATCTCAGTCTCTCCTTCTCTTCCCCCTTCTCTCCATCTCTAATTTTTTGTCTCTTTATCTCACCCCCAAACATACACATTCTCTCTCCATCTCTCCCTTCTCACTCCCTCTCTCTCTCAACTATTCACTCTTTATGTATTTCTTCTTCCCTCCCTCTCTCCCCACCCATTTACTTATATCTATCCCTCCCTCTCCCCCCCTCCAACTCCATCTCTCTATCACTCCCTCTCTCCTCTTATATTTCAAGTCCCCTCTCTTTTCATTCATCTCTCTCTCCCTTTCTATTCTACCTCCCCCTCTCTTCCCCCATCACTCACTCTCTCTCTATCTCTCTCTCTAAAGTCCTCTCTCCCCCCCCATCACTCCCTTCCTCTCTCTCCTGTTATCTCTCGCATCCCTCTATCTCCCCCCCGGTCCCTCTCTCTCTCTCTGTATCTCTCTCTCTCTCTCTCCCATTCAATCCTCTATCTCTCTCTCCGCCCTCCAATCCTCTCTCTTCCCACATCACTCTATCTCTCTCTCTAACAATGTTACTATATCCCTCCCTTTCTCCTTCTTTCTCCTTCTCTCCCCCCTTGTCTCCATCACTCCTTCTACGTCTCTTTATCTCACCCTTAAAAACACACACGCTATCTCCATCTCTCTCTTGTCATTCCCCCTCTCTCCACTTCTCACTCTATTCCTTTCTTCTTCCCTTCCTCTCTCCCCCTCCAACTCCATCTCTCTAACCCTCCATCTCTCCTCCTCCTCTCATACTTCCTCTCTCTCCCTTTTTCTCCTACCTCCCTCTCCCTCCCCCCCCCTTATCTCTCTCTACCCTCCAATCCTCTCTCCTTATACCTCCCTCTCTCTTTCTCTCTCTCCCTCCTCCATATTTATGTCCCCCTATCCCTCTGTTACCCTTCTACCTCACTCACTTCTCTCCCTCTCTCTCTCTCTTCATTCGTCCTCTCCCTTCTCCTTCAGTTTATCTCCATCTCTACCTTGCCATTCCACCTATTTACCCACCTCTATAATATGTCTTTGTTCTTTCCTCATGTTATATCTAGATTTAATATATATATCATGATATATTAATATATATTATAATATAACAAATTTAATATTGTATTAATCTAAAGTTGTTAAATTCAATAATATTAATACTATAATATATTAATATGAATATTAGATTTAACAATAATCCATGGTATTGGGCCATGGACTTCATATATAATTAGATGTTAATTGTTAATTTGTGTTTGATATATTTTTATTTATTTACCTTACCTTTTTATACCTCTTTTATATTTATTTATTTACCATACCACTTTTATAAATATGAGCATTTGTCCCATGGTATTTGGCCCATAGTCTTCACCTAAATAAAACCTCTTTTTCAAGTTTTTGTAAATGAGGTTTATGGAGTAAATATAAAAGAAAAGGTTTTATTTATTTACCATATCTCTTTATGTTTTTATTTATTTAGCATACCTCCAGAGTAAGTATAAAAAGAGGTTTTATTTATTTACCATACCTCTAGTTTATTTATATTTTTGTTTATTTACCATATCATTTTTTAGTGTTTGTAAAGCTCTTCATATTTTAATAAATTTATTTTTTAATGAATTTTTAATTCTTTATTTATATGGTTTTGTAAGTTATTGTTTAAGTCGACATTATATAGATTTTTATTTTTAAAATTTTCTTTAGTTTTTTTAGTTTGGCTTCCGACATTCTTACACATCGGGGTCATACTAGGGTGTAGAATGAGCCTCTCGGCGCAACCAGCCTAGATCCATATTAACTCTGAATCTATCAGGTGCCAAGACGGATCAAATCCCTTGAGGTGAAAAACTATTTTTTGAGTGAAGAAATTGAGGAAACCTTTGCACCTCGAGAGATTTGATCCCTCTCGATGCTTAATAGATCGAGCGTTAATATGGATCTAGGCTGGTTTCAATTGTGCACATCCAAGGAAAATTTTATCAATAATATGTAAATACATCTAATATTAATATAGCCATTTTAAATATGCTAACTATGATTGAGATTTATCCAGTCATTTTAATTTTAAATTTGCTTAGTTACCGTAGTTTGTTGAGATGATAAATATTGTAAAATAACTTCAATGATGAAAAATGATGAAATGAAAAATTTGAATGCAAAGTGACAATGTAATAATATTGAATGATTGAAGATGTGAATCATAAGAATGTAGTCAATTGAAAATAGTCTTCATTGTGATCAATCTCAAACTATTTTCTTTTATCATTCTTCTTGTCAACCTTGTTAGTTTTGTCATCTTTTCATATTATATGAAAAGGAATGTTGAAATCTTAAACCATTTAAATATTTAGCTTGAATTGTTCTAGTAAACATCATACTTTGTCTCTCTTGGTCTCCAATATTAATAGGTTTAATTACTATAACGCAAAATTCAATGTACATTGTCAATAAATTTATGTGCTTACACTGAAATCAATGCACACTATTAATCCAGTGACTTTAAAATTAATGTATCATCATACATTCACTTATATAAAATCATAAATAAACATATACACTGAAATCAATGCATCTAATGCAATAAATCAAATAAGATTAGAAATAAACATCTACACTGAAATCAATGCATCTAATGCAAGTAATCAAATAGGATTAGAAACCAACATCTACACTAAAATCAATGTATCTAGTGCAAGTAGGAAAATATGATTAAAAACCAACATCTACACTAAAATCAATGCATCTACTGCAAGCAATCAAATGGGACTCTAAATCACCATCTACACTTAAATCAATGCATTTAGTTAAAGAAATCAAATAGGATTAGAAATCATCTACATGAAATCAATACATCTACTGCAAGAAATCAAATATAATTAGAAATCAACACCTACATTGAAATTAATGCATCTATCACAAGAAATAAAATAGGATTAAAAATCACCATCTACACTGAAATCAATGCATTTAGTGCAAGCAATAAAATGGGATTAGAAATATTTTACATTGAAATCAATGCATCTAGTGCAAGCAATCAAATATCATTATAAATCAACATCTACAGTAAAATCAATGCATCTAGTACAAGCATTCAAATAGGATTAGGAATCACCATCTACACTGAAATCAATGCATCCAGGGAAAGAAATATTCTTCCCTCTCACCCCCCTCCATATATATCTATATCTCCCTCCATCTCTCCTTATTTGTGTCTTTATCACACCTCGTGAAACACACACGCTATCTTAGTCCATATCTATCAATATCTTTGTCCCTCCCTTCTTTTCTCCATATATCTCTTTTTTATCTTCACCTTCCATTTATATCTCTATCTCCCTCTTTCTCTATATATCAACCCCAAAACATACACTCTCTTTCTCTAATATATATATCTATCAGTCCCTCCTCCTCTCCCTCTCCCTCCTTCTATCCTTTTCCCCTCTCTCTCCATATTTTTTATCAATCCCTCTCTCTCTCTCCACATTTCACTCTCTATGTATTTATTCTTACATCCCTCTCTCTCCCCCTCCATCTCCATATTTGTTTCCCTACCTCTCTCCATTCTCCCTCTTTTTTTCTCTCCCACTTCTCTGTCTCTCTATCTTCACCTTCCAAATTTGTTACTATATGCCTCTATCTCTCCTATTCTCCCCCATTCTCTCCATCTTTCCTTGTTTGTCTCTTTATCTCACCCCAAAACATACACACTCTCTCTCCATCTCTCCCTTATCACTCCCTCTCTATCTCATCTATTCATTTTTTATGTCTTTCTCCTTCCCTCCCTCTCTCCCCTTCCATCTCCTTCTGTATATCCCTCCCTGTCCCCCCCTCCAACTCTATCTCTCTATCACTCCCTCTCTCCTCCTATCTCCCTCCCTATCTCCTCCTATCTTTCAAGTCCCATCTCTTTTCCTTCCTCTCTCTCTCCCTTTCTCTTCTTCCTCCCTCTCTGTAACACCCCCAATTTATGTGTTGAAATTTTAAAGTTTGACATTTGAACTTTAGTCCTAAGGGGAGTGGACCCCAAAGGATAAAGAAAATATGGATGTAATTCAATATTTTAGTTGAAGAAATAAATAAAATTTCTGATGTGCATACAAACCAAGAATGAGACTTAGAGACCACTTGCTAAATCCATGAGGATGGATAAGGCAAGTATTCCCCTAAAAATCCTTCAGAAATCCTTGGAAGGAATTATTTCTAATTTAGATTTGAGGAAAAATCTAAATTTCCCCAATGATGAGGAAAGTAGTTGGGAAGAGGTGAAAAGATGGAAAAGCTGAGGAAAAGCTTAAATCAGCTTTAAAGAATCCCAAGAATGGTAAATCCTAGGCAAACAGGAAGAAAAGCATCCTGCTATTCTGGACGCAGAATTAGAAACAGGCTTGGGAAAAATAGCTTAAATAAGCTACTCCTAAACATATTAGAGGTTGATCTGTGGTGGAGTTGGTCTCAGCTCGGAGGTGAGTTCTTGGAGAAAAATAGAACTCTACGGTTGGGAGGTTGGTCTACTGCATGAATGGTATGTCTTTAAATTTGATGCTCTTCTACTTAAATCAGTATGAATTGACTACATATAAAATTAAATGGAATGGTATGATTGATTTTAGTACTACATTTAACAGAATCTATCTTTAGGCATTCACCTTCCAGACTCTGTTTAGTTGTAGACCAGAAATCCGTAGAGTAGAAACCCACAGAATTTTTAAACCAAAGACGGTTTAAATCTGAAGGTACTTAGTCTCCACAGAAAATTAAATATTAACTTGTATTGCATGTATTTATTCAAAAGTGAAAGTACATGTTCATATGTATGCTTGAAAAATAGTGTAATAGTATTACAATTTACATGGTACAATAAAAGAGCAGTAAAAACATTAGAGTATGCAATTCGAAATTTTTGTAGCTTAAGAAGAACTCTACTCTATGGAAATGCTATATTAGTTACAGCTTTTAAAGTGCATATGGCACCCTTGATCTACTTCAAATCCTTGAAATAACTATATAATAGCAAAACTTAACTTATAATTAATGTACCCTACTCAAACTACTATCGAATACATATATATATGCAAAACAACAATCAAGATAAGCACCGAGCGCTAACGCAATAGCACATGTTAACAAAAATTATAAATGAGTGATGGGTGGAAGTAAAATAGATGTGAACAATATAAATATGCGAATAAATGAGTAGTCAAACTATACGATTTCATGGTGAGTATTTAAATCATTATGCATTGGACCTGAGTAAATTTAATGACCACCGAATTGTACAAAGGTTTCTATGCACGTCGTTTAGGTCCTTTTTAGACATGATAGGTAAAGAAACAGATGTCAAATAAAGCGATGATGAATATATATGCTTAACCTGTAGTATTAAACCTGCATGCAAATACGAACTACGATTATTTTGCTACGTCATTTTTATCACTGTTATATCACAATCATAAAAATTATGGTAGCGCCGGGTCAACCATTAATATTTCTTTTATGCAACCGAGGTTAGATTTCACTTACGGTAGCGACCCAAAAGATTGACAGAAAAAAAAATTAAACAAACCCGTTCAAGAAGATGCATTTAATAAGAACGAGACCGATTATATGTATAAACATAAAACCGAGGTTAATCATCAGATTTACACGACGTTTTAGTTTATCAAATTCTAACCTGAATGCGAGGTCAACAAAAACAATATGCGGGTAAAACATGGCTATTAACCAGAATTTTAAATGCGGCAAGAACCTTCGAGTGATAAGGATCGCCGTAACAGTGGGGGGTTAGAAATTCGAGGAAAAACATTACACTGAGGCATGGGACTAATTATCTCCTTTCCTGCTACGTTAACCTAAACTATGGTTTGGAAATTTAAATTACAAATCGGTTACCAGTGCTATTAAAACAGAGCGCTTATTGTTGTAACATCGTTTTAAATTATTACCTAGGGTTTTCAGGCGTGAAAGACAAACTACTATTGCATTTGATAAACATAAATCACAGAAATAAACCAGAGGGAGAAAGGCGTAATAGGTTTGGAAAAATGGCGGAGGCCGAACCCTCAGCGCAACAGGAGCTACGCCCAAATCGTTCTTTGAAGAATCGGTTCCGGGCAACCTGTACACCAGGATCGCCGTAAAAGTAAGTTAGTGGAGGCGTATAGGTAATCGCCAAGAAGATTTATACAAACCCTGAAAGGAAAATGATCACCGCGGTGCCATAAAACGAATAAGAGAAGAGAAAATAAAATTTTTAATAAGCAGAGAGTAGGGAAGATATCCAACGAGAAACAACGAGTTACCTGCCAGTGATGAAATCTGCAGGCACGACAACGAGCCTGCGCCGCTGTAAGCAAACTTGGAACCTGCAACCTGAAATCTGGAACCTGCCACGAAGTCGCGCAGCAACCGTGAAAAGCATGATAAGAACAGCTTACAAAAACAAAACACAACCAAATCACCGTGCCTGGACAAAATAGGGAAAGGAATTCATTCTATGTAAAAAGGGAACCCACGAATAACTAAACGCCGAGAGGCTTGGGCAGAAAGAAAACAAGAAAATAAAAGAGCTAGAAGAACAATAAGGAATCCTGGACAATGGAGGGATTATAATAAGAACTAGGAACCCTAGGATGGAATCAACCAATGTACGTAGGAAATCCGGTTCAGGAATGGACGCAGCGACCCCGCGTTTTGACAAAATCCCGAGGGGGATTTCACGAATCCTGTTGCACAGCACCCTCGGTACCAATTGATAAGTTAAATATTATTTAAGTTTTTCATGGTACTTGGCAAACAGATTGACGGCGAATTCATCCTTACCGAAACGACCTTTCCATCTCCTCCATCCAACTATTGATGAAAAGTGTTTTCCGTTCAGGAGATGTGGTACGAAGGTTGAATCGAATTGTCCCCGTCCTGAACCGGAGGCACGCAAATCTGCAGTCTGAAACATTGTGGCGACGGAGGGGAGGGCGCGTGCACCTTTCCCAGCCAAACGACGGTTTTCTGAATTGTACAATCTTCTCATACTCAGACACGCAACGATTAGCACAACAAGAAAACCCTCTGTCATATATAAACCTGAAATCGAAAGTATTCGGCGCATGTAAGTACACGTCATTAACGTATGAGGAACCACAAAGTTTAGGGTTTGATAAAAATCACGGTTACATATACGCGGTACTCAGAACTAAACCTATCGATCTCACTGATCGGAAATCGATTTCTCAACCATACATAAGAATTAATATAAATCGGCGTAGCAACAAATATGAAAACTATAGGCTTCATAATGGGTAATTATGCCTGAGGACATACATACACAGCGCCGATATACATGTGAGCAGATACATAAAACCATTACGTGGCATACCCAATCATTGCGATGACAGCATGCTATGGTTGGCCGATGTTATACATATAAGCGTCTACGTAGGCTATTGCATCAAGATTTTTCTTATATAAGAGTGTCTACGTGGTCTATGGTATTTAGATTTTTATATGTAAAGCGCTGAATGGTCTATGGTATTTATATTTTTATATGTAAAGCGTTGAATGGACTATGGTATTTAGATTTTTATAGGTAAAGCGCTGAACGGACTAATGGCTCACGATTTTGCTAGTGGGTTAAGCACATGGATGCCAAAAGGAGGAATTAATATTCTCACAATTTTCATATATAGATTTTTAGATATAAAAATGTCTAAAACGAGAGTTGAAAAGGTTATACTATGATAGATAAATAAAAAGGGTTGAAAAGGTTATACTATAATAAATAAATAAAAAGGGTTAATACTTCTTGACTCTAACTAAAATTCAAATGGGTTGAGAATGAGGAAACCTAAGATGAAATAGTGGAATTTACACAAATAGGCAAAGACACCAAGAACAAGGAAAAAAAAAAATTTGGGAGGCGTGACACTCTCTCTTCCCCCATCTCTCTCTCTCTCTCTCTCTCTCTCTCTCTCTCTCCACTACAATCCTCTCACTTCCCTCATCACTCTCTTCCTCTCTCTCCATTTATCTCTCACCTCTCTCTCTCTCTCTCTCTCTCTCTTTTACATTCAATCCTCTCTCTCGCTCTATGCCCTCCAATCCTCTGTCTTCCCAAATCACTTTATCTCTCTATCCAAAAATGTTACTATATCCTCCCCTTTATCCTTCTCTCCCCCTTGTCTCCATCACTCCTTCTATGTCTCTTTATCTCACCCTTAAACATACACACTCTCTCTCCATATCTATCTTATTACTCTCTCTCTCTCTCTCTCTCTCTCTCTCCCCTCCAATCATCTCTCCTTATCCCTCCCTTTCTCCTTCTATCTCTCCTACCTCCATATTTATGTCTCCCTCTCCCTCTATTACCCTTTTCTACCTCTCTCACTGCTCTCCCTCTCTCTCTCTCTCTTCCTTCCTCCTCCACCCTCTCCTTCAATTTATCTCCATCTCTCCCTTGCCACTCCCCCTATTTCTCCACCTCTATCATATGTCTTTGTTCTTCCCTCCCATATATTTCTAGATTTAATATATATGTGAGAAACTTAATATTGTATTAATCTAAAGTTATTAAATTCAATAATATTAATATTATAATATATTAATATGACTATTATATTTAACAATAATAATATTATTAGCATTAATATTAATTTCAAGGTTAATAATGTTTTATTTTCATGGTATTAATAATAATTTGGTCCATGGTATTGGGCCATATACTTCATATATAATTAGATGTTGATTTCTAATCCTATTTGATATATTTTTATTTATTTATTTACCATATCACTTTTATAAATATGGTATTTGGCCCATGGTATTTGTCCCATGGTATTAATAAAAATTTGTCCCATGGTATTTGGCTAGAGACTTCACCTAAATAAAACCTCTTTTTTGAGTTTTTGTAAATATAGAGGTTTATGGAGTAAAAAAAAAAAAAAAAAAAAAAACAGGTTTTATGTATTTATCATACCTCTAGTTTATTTATATTTCTATTTACTTACCATACATCGAGAGTAAGTATAATAAGAGGTTTTATTTATTTACCATACCTCTAGTTTATTTATAATTTTATTTATTTACCATATCTTTTTTAGTGTTCTTAGACCTATTCATATTTTAATAAATTTATTTTTTAATGAATTTTTAGTTGTTTATTTATATGGTTTTGTAAGCTATTGTTTAAGACGACATTATTTAGATTTAATTTTTAAAAATTTTGGCTTGGGCTATAGAATGAGCCTCTAGGTGCAACCAGCCTAGATCCATATTAACTCTGGATTTATCAAGTGCCTAGAGGGATCAAATCCCTTGAGGTGCAAACCTATTTTTTGAGTGAAAAACTTGAGGAAATTTTTTCACCTCAAGAGATTTGATCCCTCTGGGCCCTTGATAAATCCAGAGTTAAGATGGATCTTGGCTGGTTCTAGAGTTAAGATGGATCTAGGCTGGTTTCAGTTGTGCACGGCCAAGGAAAATTTATCAATAATATGAGGAACATATGATTAATTTTATCAATAATATGTAAATACATCTAAAATTAATATAACCATTTGAGATTTATCGAGTCATTTTAATTTTAAATTTTCTTAGATACCTCATTTTGTTGAGATGATAAATATTGTAAAATAACTTTAATGATGAAAAATGATGAAATAAAAATTTTGAATGCAAAGTGACAATGTAATAATATTGAATGATTGAAAATGTGAATAATAAGAATGTAGTTAATCGCAAATAGTATTCATTGTGATCAATCTCAAACTATTATATTTTAATATTCTGATTGTCAACCTTGTTAGTTTTTTCATCTTTTCATATTATATGAAAAGGAAAGTTGAAATAGTAAACCATCTAAATATTTAGCTCTGAGTTATTGTAGTAAACATCATACATCATACTTTGTCTCTCTTGGTCTCCAATATTAATAGGTTTAATTACTATAACAAAAAAATCAATGTACATTGTCAATAAATTTTTGTGCTTACACTCAAGTCAATGCACACTAATAATCCAATGACTTTAAAATTAATGTACACTAAAATCAATGTATCTAATGCAAGTAGGAAAATATGATTAAAAACCAACATCTACACTGAAATCAATCCAACTAGTGCAAGAAATAAAATAGGACTAGAAATCACCATCTACACTAGAAATCACCATCAACACTGAAATCAATGCATTTAGTTCAAGCAATCAAATAGGATTAGAAATCATCTACATTGAAATCAATACATCTAGTGCAAGCAATCAAATATAATTAGAAATCAACATCTACATTTAAATTAATGCATCTACCACCAGCAATCAAATAGGATTAGAAATCACCATCTACATTGAAATCAATGCATTTAGTGCAAGCAATCAAATAGGATTAGAAACCATTTAAATTGAAATCAATGCATCTAGTAAAAATAATGAAAAATCATTATAAATCAACATCTATAGTAAAATCAATGCATCTAGTGCAATCATTCAAATAGGATTAGGAATCACCATCTATACTAAAATCAATGCATCCAGTGCAAGAAATATTCTTCCCTCTCTCCCCTCTCCATCTATATCTATATCTCCTTCCATCTCTCCTTCTTTTTGTCTTTATCACACCCTGCGAAACACACACTCTCTCTCAGTCCATATCTATCAATCTCTTTGTCCCTCCCTCCTTATCTTCATCCATCCCTTTTCTATCTTCACCTTCCATCTATATCTCTATCTCCCTTTATCTCTCTGTATCTACCCCAAAACATACACTCTCTTTCTCCAATATATCTATCTACTAGTCCCTCCTCCTCTCCCTCTCTCTCCACATATCACTGTCTATGTCTTTATTCTTACATCCATCTCTCTACCCCTCCATCTCCATCTTTGTTTCCCTACCTCTATTCATTCCATCTCTTTCTTGCTCTCCCAGTTCTCTCTCTCTATCTTCACCATCCAACTTTCTTACAATATGCCTCTATCTCTCCTTCTCTCCTCCCTTCTCTCCATATCTCCTTATTTGTCTCTTTATCTCACCCCCAAAACATATAGCCTCTCTCTCCATATCTCCCTTGTCACTCCCTCTCTCTCTCAACTATTCAATCTTTATGTCTTTCTTCTTCCCTCCTCTCTCCCCATCAATCTCCTTCTCTCTATCCCTCTGTGTCCCCCCTCCAACTCTATCTCTATATCCCTCCCTCTCTCCTCTCTTCTCCTTCCTCTCTCTCTCTCCCTCTCACTTCTACCCCCCTCTCTCTTCCCCCATCACACACACACACACACTCCTACAATCCTCTCACTTCCCCCATCACTCTCTTCCTCTCTCTCCCTTTATCTCTCGCCTCCCTCTATCTTCCCCCCCTCGCACTCTCTCTCTCTCTCTCTCTCTCTCTCTCTCTCTCTCTCTCTCTCTCTATTTTCCATTCAATTCTCTCTCTCCAACAATGTTACTATATCCCCCCTTTCTCCTTCTCTCTCCTTCTCTCCCCCTTGTCTCCATCACTCCTTATACGTCTCTTTATCTCACCCTTAAACATACACACGCTTTCTCCATCTCTCGCTTGTCACTCCCCCTCTCTCCACTTCTCACTCTCTATGCCTTTCTTCTTCCCTCACTCTCTCCCCCTCCAAATACATCTCTCTAACCCTCCATCTCTCCTCCTCCTCTCATCCTTCCTCTCTCTCTGTTTCTCTCCTACCTCGCTCTCCCTTCCCCCTTATCTCTCTCTCTCTCTCTCTCTCTCTCTCTCTCTCTCTCTCTACCCTCCAATCATCTCTCCTTATCTCGCCCTCTCTCCTTCTCTCTCTCCCACCTCCATATTTATGTCTCCCTCTCCCTCTGTTACCCCTCTCCACCTCTCTCACTCTTCTCCCTCTCTCTCTTTTCTCCCTCTCTCTCTCTTCATTCCCCCTCTCCCCTCTCGTTCAGTTATCTTTGTGTGTGTGTGTATATATATATATATATATATATATATATATATATATATATATATAGTATTAATCTAAAGTTATTAAATTTAATAATTTTAGTATTATAACATATTAATATTAATATTAATAATTTAATATTAATGTTAGGGTTAACCATTTATTTTTGCATGGTATTAATAATAATTTGGTCCCTGGTATTGGTCCATAGACTTCTCTTAAATAAAACCTCTTTTCAATTTTTTGTAGATATAGGGGTTTACGGAGTAAATATATATATATAAAAGGTTTTATTTATTTACCATATCTCTAGTTTATTTATTTTTTATTTATTTACCATACCTCTGGAGTAAGTAAAAAGAGGTTGAATTTATCTACCATACCTCTAGGTTATTTTTATTTTTATTTATTTACCATAAACCTCTTCATATTTTAATAAATATATATTTTAATGAATTTCTAATTGTTTATTTATATGCTTCTGTAAGTTATTGTTTAAACAAAACATCAGGGTCATATTGGACTTCGGCTGTAGAAGGCTTAGGATCTATCTTAACTCTAGGTCTCCGAGAGCGAAATATATTTAATGAAAATGTTGAATTTTGTTATTTTAATTATGATTTTAATATATTACTAAATTAGTGTATTAAAAACCTTTATAACATTTTTACTAAGTACATTTCATAATTCAAACTTGCGATGTAATTCAAATTTGTGATATCAACCAATTATATAGGATTTTAAGAAAAAAACATGACAAATTTTAAAGTGTAATTTTTTCTTTATGGTTAGTTTTTAAAGGTCGTGATTATAGCAACGATTTTCAATAGTAGACTTTATAGAAGTGAGTCTTTCCCCTATCGAGAGCCTAGCTATGACTAGGCTTCTGTTGTACAAGCACAAGCTCAATAGCATAGGAGACCATGGACCTCCTAAGCTAGCTTTAAATTCCAGCCAAAACCACCTTAGGCTTAAACTAGGTTGGTATAAAGACACCAGGGCCTGGTTAAACCATTGGGAGATCGACAAGAATGTTGCATTGCAAAACATTAATAACATTAAAAAAATTGTTACTTCTAAGTTCAAAGAAAAAATGTGGTGTGAGAAAGATCTAGCGGCTAAAAGAAAATTAAGATATTATAAAGAGGTCATCAACCCCACCCTAGAAGATCAAAAGTATCTCTAATTTAACCCCTAGCTCAAAGAAGAAAATTAATATAGCCAATATTAGAACGAACTCTCATGAGCTCCATAGTGAAACAGGTCATTGGACAGTTCCTAAAACGCCATGGATGGCAAGGATCTGCCATCTCTGTGAGAATATGAACATCGAGGTTGAAAATCACTTCCTCTTAGAGTGAGCTCGGGAGGCTTCTCTCCAAGCTTTTTGAGCATAGAAATAAAATCTTAAATCAAACTAAATAACTTTTTTCTTTAGGTCCAATAGACCAAAGATTGGTCTGAGTAGACGTTAACCATCATCATTATCATTTTTTTATTATTATTTAAAATATTAGACAAAATAAGTTTTTAAGTTTTATATTTTATTATTGTAATATTTTAAAATTTATTTTAAACAAAATAATTTAGATTTTATTATTGTAATATTTTAAAATTTTATTTTTTATTATTTAATTGGTGAAGAGCATTGAAGTCTAATTACAAAGTTAATGCTACTACAATGGAAATAGGGAAAAAAACAGAATAAAAGGTTAAAAAAAATAGCGTCAAATTAAACAACAATATAATTAAATTAAAAGAAACAATTCCAAAGTTAATGAAAATGTTTTTTTAATTATTTTTTTGGGTAGAAATGTGAAGATTTTTAAACAAAATTGTATACATTTTATTTTTCAAATAAAGCACTTTGTATTAGGGTTGCAAAAAGTTACACAGTGAGAATATACTGCTCATAACGGGTTATGGATTCCTTGCCCTGCACTTGGACTGGCAATCTCGTGGTTTAAGCCATATGGGTTGAGGAAGGCTCAGGGTGAAGTTACGTGGTTTGTAAAAGTTTTGGTCGCATTTTTTTTTCATGGGGTTTGCACACGCCTCACCAAGGTATTGTAGGTATATGTGTCGGGCTCCTTAGGTACATATTTTATGTAAATAAAATAAACTTACGGTAGTTTAAAAAGAAATCTGTAAATTGGTTAGGAAATTTTAGTAAATTACTTAGTAAGTTTATGATAAATTTTGGCAGAATTTTTAAAAATCTAGATTACAATTCTCAAAAAGATTTTGATTTTGAGTTAATTAAGAATTTTTTATTGTAATAAATTCATTTTCCACCGTCAAAATACTATTCAAACACTCCATCAATTTTTTTTTTTTTTATTTACCAGATTTGGCAAGCGCGTCTCTATGGTGAAGTCCCTAAAGCTGTAAATTCTGATTTTTTTTTTATTTACCAGATTTGGCCAGCTCGACTCTATCGTGAAGTCTGTAAAGCTGTAAATGTGTAGGGTTAATAAGGGAAAACTTATGAAATGAATATTATTCTAGAAAAGTATGGGACCTACGAAACACCCTACCCACTGCCTTTCCATGAATAAGGCTGGTGGGGAATTCATGGCTGCATATAATACTTACAATACTGTAAAAATTTGATGGCCTGATGGATTATTGGTGAAAATTAATGGCTGCGCCGATGACTCGCTCATATTACTTAACTTTTTTCCCATATGACACCAAGCTCCCATGTCATGTAAGCGTTATGGGTTTTATTAAATATTATTTTTATCCATATTTTTTTCTAATTTATCGAATTGGCAGAAGATAGGTTTTTTTCATTGTCCATTATTTTAAAAAATCTTTTATATGAGATAATTTAGAGGAGGTAAACTTTAACTTATGCTAAATAAGTTTGAATTTTAATTTATTATTATTTTTAATAATAAGAATATAAAATTAAAATATAAAAAATTATTTTATATTTTTCATGATATTTTAAAAACATTCAGTTGCGTTTTACTTCATTATCATTCAAACTAGTATACCCTCCGAGACACCAAAGAGAATCGATGGTGGATATTGTAAAATGTGTAACATCCCTCATTAAAAATACTTATTAATCCATTCAGAAACCAGAGGAAACATTTATTATTATTATTATTGAAAATTTGCACAACATCAAATTATTTCTGTTCTGAAAAGTGCTAAATATCAACAGCCACATTGACACAAATGTGATGAATTTAAGCTCAAACAACTTCACCAGGTAATGTTTTCTGTTCTTTCTTTTTAACAATTCGTATGACAGCTCTTTTCTGTTGCCATATTACAAAACCTTGGAGGATATTTCCCTTCTCTGCTATCATGGTGTTCAAAATCTGTTTATTGTTTATTTTCCCTCAGTTACGATTCTCTATTATCTGAAGATGATGGTAGACGAGGTTTCGTCCTACTGGCTAATCTGTGGTTCTAAGGGTTGCCAACTCCGGTAACTAACCCCCGTTCACTTTATATTTATTAAATATTTTATGTATAAAGACCATTGTACAAATATATACTTTATCTCCGTTCACTTTCTATTTATTAAATATTTTATGTATAAAGACCATTGTACAAATACATACTTATTTAAAAGGTACCTTGCAATCTGCACCACACTTTTCTTGGTTTAATCATTAACCACCGAAAATCTAGCTGATAACTAATTAAAGAAAACTCCATTACCTTTATGTAACATGAACCTTTACGTATGTAGTCTACGTAGTTTGTTGGAAGGAAATACCGAGGGAGGGGGTGAATACATATTTCTTTCTTTTTCACTTGGTTAGTTATTTTTTTTTTAAATATTTATATTATTGAGAGCATAAATATAAACATTTTATCAAATTAATAACAATATAAAAGTATTGGCTCAACAAAGTTCAGTTATGTTATATATGATGTACATACAACAACAATTTATGAGTTAAGTTTGAAGGAAGTTGTAATATTCCTAATTAGCGACACCTAATTGGAATATTTTATTTTGTTTAGTTTGTCGTCTATAGTTTGTAAATAAATAAAAGGTGAGTGAAGAGGGTCTAACTCACTTAAGTGAAATAAGACATCCACATAGTAGCACAACGTTGTGACTTAAGTGGGAGTCAAGGGGGGCCTAACACCACGTAGAGGAGGGGGCCTATGTACACTCTAGAAGCTTCTGCAAGCTTCTGCGCAGATAAGGATGAGGATGTGGAGGAGAGAGAGAGGCTACGCTGGGTTTTGGAGGGAAACCAACATTATAAAATATGGAGGAGCCTCCTCATTTCATTCATGCTTAAGTTGTTGATTGTTGAGTGAGACATTTGTCTTCTTTAGCACGCTGGCTGTTTAGCTTGTCTGCGCACTGTTTAGTGCAACTGAGTGTCTCCGTGCGGAGATCTCACCCTTAGCCCCTGGGGACTTCGAGTGCTTGCTTGGGCAAGGTTAGTTTTTTAGCATCATCCTCCAGGACAACGTTATTGCTCCAGCAGCATAATACTGTGTTGTAGGGTGTTGCCGTGGTGACTTTACGACACCACTTCCTTCTCTTGTTCTTCAGAGGGAGAGTCTTTCTTTCCTTTGGAGGATCAGATTGGGAGACTTTGGAGCTGAATTGCAGATCTTGGCATTAGGCCAACACTTATTCTGCCCCTACTGCGTAATCCCTCTTAGTTACTGCGTTATTTTCATGGTGTAGCTGCTATGAGGGTTTGCAGATTGTTTTGAGGGTAAGATCTCAAGTGTAAGGATCAGCCTTCCACTTTGAAGATCTATTGGAGGAGATCTACTTCAGATTGCTCATCAACTTCAGCCTTCTCTACTTGGTTTCAGTTTGGAGTTGCAGTAGCTGCCCAGCAACTCCGACATTTTTGTCGTATTGTGTATTTCAACCAATCCCTTGGAGGATTGAGATATTTTTTCTTATAAGGGTTAGAGCTTTTCTCCCCTAGTGTATTTGGGCCATATACTATCATATCTATGCGTTGACATCATCTTGGAGCAGTTATCTATCATAGACTACATTTTTCATAGCCCAGGTTTATGCAGATATAGCAGTGTTCTCCATTTTCATGTACATGTGTTATTGAGGCTTGCTTTTCTTTTCTTGAGAGGTTGTTTCCTTAAGACTTGTACACTCTTTTCTGCTATACATTATTCTGGCTATATATATATATATATATTCATCTTCTTGTCTCACAGCTCTTGTAAAATTTTGTCTCTTCATGGTGTGCTCATATATGTGTTTACATATTGCTGCGAGTCACTTTTGAGTAGGATTCTTCAAGCAAATCTATAGATAGAGTCTGGAAAGGGCCAGATAGCCTCCAGATCTCATCCTCTTTTAGAGGTGACATATCTGGTAAATGCCCTCCCAGTCTATCTCTGGTTGGAGTTTGCCGTGTTTTAGAGATATCCCCGAAACGAGATATTACAGTGGTATCAGAGCCTTTGAGCGGGATATTACAGTGGTATCAAAGCATAGTTCTGGCTCAGCCTATGGATATTATCACCATTCCTACATTCTTACCTCCAGTATCGAATGAGAAAGGGAGGTAGCATGATCATTTACCCTTTGGAGATTATTTCAAAGAATGGTAGTCCAAGGGGGAAGACTTCAAAGCAGCTTTGCCTTTCAAATATTACTGTCAGCTCAGGCAGGATGAAAGAAAATGGAGCACTGTAGGATCTAGAATGTAGAGCTCAGAGTTGCAGCGTACCATTGGGAGATCACCTCTTCCCATGTATGAGAGATCCACTAGTCCCTGTGAGTCTAAGACCAAGAAGACCGGAACGATGAAAAAGATGAGTTTATTCGCATCTATTTTCAGATCCAAAGGAAATGCATCCACCATTGAGGAGGTCAAGAAGATTGAAGAAAAATAAGGGGAAGTACCATGCACTTCCTATTCTCATGAAGAAGAAGATATTGAGCATGGAAGACACTTGGATCATCAGATTCTCAGTGATTACCTTGTTGAGTATAGATACCAACCTAGAACCTTCAGGGAGACTCTAGATTTTCCTCATTTCATCCAGTTGAAGGAAGAGAAGAGACCATGTAGCAGAAAATAAATCAAAGGCAAGAGATTTTTGTTGTCTACCTTTGATGGGTCATCTAATGCAGAAACTTGGGTGAGAAATTTGGAGGCATTTTTCCTACTACATCCTGTAGCAGGAAAAGAAGATGTTGAAATATCAGCGCTGCATTTGGAGGGTGAAGCCTATGATTGGTGGTGCAGCCACTTGAGCCATGCAAGGGTGAAGAATTTTGCAGAATTCACTCAAGGGTTGATCCAAACCTTTGACGGAGAAAGAGAAAATAAAGAAGAGATCACATCACCTCTTGAGGAGGCTTGTGAAAACGTTGTCACTCTCATGGAGGAGCAGCCACATGCATCAACAGTTGGGGCAGCCAACACTTTTGAGGAAGGGACTCTTGTAGCCCTACAAGAAGTTCCAAATGCACATCAAGGTATGAAAGGATTTCCACATTCCATTGTTGCAGCAAATTCTTTTGATCAATGTGGAGATCTACTTTTGCATGACCAAGGGTCAAATCTCATTGCTACTATAGAGAAACTTGGTTGCACTGCGCTATGAAACATGGAAATGCTCAAGAAGGAATCAAGCCATCATTCTCATGAGCCACTTTTGGATTGTACATGACATTGGAGATTGGGGTTTGAAGCCTTGAAGATTGATAGTAGACATCTTAGAGTAAGAACCCTTTTCTCCCTTCAAGATGACACTTTCTCAATGAGCTCTTCTCAGCTCAAAGAGGAACTTCTACTTTCAGATCCAAGACCTCATTGGTTTTGGAAGACTATGGATGAAAGGGAGGTCTCAAGGAGAGATCTCATTGGAGATGCACTTCAACACACCATGGGATGCAATGAATTTCTTCCCTTCTCACAAGATAAAATAGAAGATGGAGGACATCTTAGGATGGATAGCATCTCTCATGCTTGTGTTGGACATCCCTTGAGCCATTCACATCATGATGGGAGGTTTTTGCCTACCACCTATTTGATTCTTGATAGGGTCTCATTGATCCTTGAGAAGCTTACATTTAAAAATCCCATGAAGTGCAAAGACAGGAATTTGATTTGGGAGGATGGTAGCCCTCATGGGAGGAGTACCAGGATGAGGAGAAGAAAGAGGCATCCACAAGTGATTGCGTGGATGTGGATGATGAGAAAGGAGCTAGAGAGCCACCTATAGATTTATGATACCGGGCAGCAGGAGGCTTGGCTGCGCTGGTTACTCTTGAGGGAGTTTGGCCATCACTTGTACTTGCAGATCTATGATACCGGGCAGCAGGAGGCTTGGCTGCGCTGGTTACTCTTGAAAGAGTTTGGCCATCACCTGGAAAACACTCTTCCTAAGAGTAGAAGGATGGAGATAATATGGCTGGATACTTGCATCATTGAGAAGCATAGAGTATGGATGCATGGTGTTGATGTGTTACTCATATCATTCATTGTGTCTTCATCACATGAAATGTATGATGGAGGTAGGGGGAGGCAACACAATGTCTTATTTCTTTGTTTGTTTCTGGGAGAGAAAAGGCAGATTTTCTCTCACACTTTGTATGATGTTGCAGGAAGAGGGGATGGCACTATCTCCTTGGTCTTTGACGATGATTGGGAAGCCCTTCCATCTTGGGAGGTATTCCATATTTTTTGCAGCATTATTAGAGGAGCCTTTGACAAGGACCATGTCAAAGAACGGAGCTTTGTATTGACAGGAGCTTATTTGCATGAGCTCACAGCGTTGTCACTTTGGAGAAGAACCTTATGGATGAAGTGTGCCCAGCAGAGTTATGGTAGATCTATAACCCATAGGTCCCAGGATCACTTCATATTTGTTTCACTTGATGAACAAAGAGGAGGAAATGATGATAGAGACATCTATGGCATATTATTCTTAACTTGGATTTCCAAGCATGAGGAGGATTATCTTCTTGTAGCACATAGTTCAGTCTTCTTCATAGCATGCCAACACTCTATGGAGGACTCATTCATGGACCCATGTACCATCTTAATTCTAGCATATGGTGAGAATTTTGTATATACATTCATTTATTTGCACACTCTTACCATTCTTATGCAGTGCATTGCTTCACAAGAGGGCAAGCTTGTCAATTTGCTCCATGAATTTTATTGGGCCAATCTACATGATGGAGGCAGCCATCTCTTTTGTGGCCTTGGGAAAATGTTTTATCACCACATGTATGTTCATTTGCTGCACTATATCATGTATCATATGATGACATGCATGATTAACAGAAACATTTTTCCATGTACTCTTATCAAGAAACAACTTGTAAAATTGCGATCTACTTGTTGGGGAAGTTGTTGGTGCCTCGTTGAATCACTTGTAACCTTCAGCGTTTCCTTCATTTTGTTGCTGATCATGTCTCCATTTGCTAATATAGATCATATTTGTATGGGAGGCTTGATTATGAGGGAGACACACGAGTTGGATGTGTCTTTGAGTGGGAAGAATTCTCACAATTTCTACACTACATGTTCTAATGGGAGCATGGGAGGAGATATGGCCACCACAGCCAAATATTTGTTATCTTTTGAGGTGGGCCAAAAGATTGATATTTATCCATTGCACAGCCATGGGAAAGTGCTTGATCATGTATTATTGTTGTTACATTCATCCATTTACTATCCTTTAGTAGATGAGATCAATCATGGAGATTGCTTGCCATGTAATTTTCTGAAGTTGCAGTGGATGAGACTGCGCTGTATCCTTGTGAGAAATTGTTTGCATCATGTATCATCATGTAAAACCTTCAGCGAACCTCTCATTAGGATGTTCCATGATGACCATGTCCTATTCTTCATGGATAGATTTTTTTGGTCCAGCTTGTTCTTCATTGTTGGAGGAACCTTCTCTGAAGGATTGTTCTTCACTTTGCCATTGGAGGACAATAATTTTGTAGCCCAGGATCAACATACACTCTACACTTGTTATGAGTGGAGAGAAGGACAACATGGGGTAAGCTATGATGCTTGCCAAGTTCAGATTTTCAGCCCACCTTCATTACCAGAGCTTGAGGTGGAAGGAGATTTTCAAGAGTTGCCTTGTTGGGAGGTGGCTCATTTTGTTTAGATGATTTCTTGGGGATGGAAGATCCACATGAGGGAGATATTCCTCATTATATTCCCGACGCCATGTCTTGAGTGGAGAGAGGTGATGAGTTGGTACACAGTTGATGGGATAGCTTACACAGTGGCAGATGCAGCACAACAGGGGTCATGGTCTTTGCCACTTAGATCATTAGTCATAGCCAGAGACAGTGAGAAGTCCGAGCCATGGGACTTGGGCTATTATTGGCCATGGTGGCAATGGGATCCGGGAGGATTTTTGGTTGGCTGGTACCATGAGAGATCAGTTTGGGATCCTAGCATTGAGAGATCCCTTCATATCAGGGTGATGCCGAAGACAGGGAAGATTCAGTGGCGCATCTGGGACCCAGGCACATTTTGCAGTATCAGCGGAGAGCATCAGCTGGGAGGAGACTTGTTCAGGCAGTTGCTTGAGGGAAAGCAACATTTTGCCGGGGGGGGACTTTAATATTCATAATTAGCGATAGCTAATTGGAATATTCTATTTTGTTTAGTTTTTCATCTATAGTTTGTAAATAAATAAAAAGTGAGTGAAGAGGCTCTAACTCACTTAACTGAAATAAGACATCCACCTATTAGCACAACGTTGTGACTTAAGTGGGAGTCAAGGGGGGGCTAACACTGCGTAGAGGAGGGGGCCTATGTACACTCTAGAAGCTTCTGCAAGCTTCTGCGCAGATAAGGATGAAGATGTGGATAAGGATGAGGATGTGGAGAGAGAGAGAGGCTATGTTGGGTTTTGGAGGGAAACCAACATTATAAAAGATGGAGGAGCCTCCTCATTTCATTCATGCTTGAGTTGTTGATTGTTGAGTGAGACATTTGTCTTCATTAGCACGTTGGTTGTTTAGCCTGTCTGCAGCACTGTTTAGTGCAACCAAGTGTCTCTGTGCGGAGATCTCACCCTTAGCCCCGGGCGACTTCGAGTGCCTGCTCAGGCAAGGTTAGTTTTTTAGCATCATCCTCCAGGACAACGTTATTGCGACAGCAACATAATACTGTGTTGTAGGGTGTTTCCATGGTGAGTTTACAACACCACTTCCTTCTCTTTTTTTTCATAGGGAGAGTATCTCTTTCCTTTGGAGGATCAGATTGGGAGACTTTGGAGCTGAATTGTAGATCTTGGCATTAGGCCAACACTTATTCTTCCCCTACTGCGCAGTCCCTCTTATTTACTGTGTTATTTTCATGGTGTAGTTGTTGTGAGGGTTTGCAGATTGTTTTGAGGGTAACATCTCAAGTGTAAGGATCAGCCTTCCACTTTGGAGATCTATTGGAGGAGGTCTACTTTAGATTTCTCATCAACTTTAGCCTTCTCTACTTGGTTTCAGTTTGGAGTTGCAGTAGCTACCCAGCAACTTCGGCATTTTTGTCGTATTGTGTATTTCAGCCAATCCCTTGGAGGATTGAGATATTTTTTCTTATAAGGGTTAGAGCTTTTCTCCCCTAGTGTATTTGGGCCATATACTATCATATGTATGTGTTGACATCATCTTGGAGTGGTTATCTATCATAGACTGTGTTTTTCATAGCCTGGGTTTATGCAAATATAGCAACGTTTTCCATTTTCATGTACATGTGTTATTGAGGCTTGCTTTTCTTTTCTTGAGAGGTTGTTTCCTTAAGACTTGTACAGTCTTTGCTGCTATACATTATTTTGGCTATATATATATTCATCTTCTTGTCTCACAGCTCTTGTAAAATGATGTCTCTTCATGGTATGCTCATACATGTGTTTACATATTGCTGCAAGTCACTTTTGAGTAGGATTCTTCAAGCAGCTCTATAGACAAAGTCTGGAAAGGGCTAGATAGCCTCTGGATCTCGTCCTCTTTTATAGGTGACACATCTAGTAAATGCCCTCCTAGTCTATCTCTGGTTGGAGTTTGCTGTGTTTTAGAGATATCCCTGAAACGGGATATTACAGTGGTATCAGAGCCTTTGAGCGGGATATTACAGAAGTGTAACACTCCCTAAAAAAATCTAATGCTTCCCAAAATATGAAGATGTTTGCAAACTAGCTCTGCCGAAGTCTTTAGCCTCCCTTATAATTAAAACTTTGACTTCCACAACTAATTGCTCCTATTGTTGGTACCCGCACTAATGCTCCACTCTCCCACCATCTATCAATGTTGTTTCCTTTGTCCAAATCGAGGTATAAAAAATGGAGCTCAAAGTTAATGAAAAAATATAAATCTTTATAAAAGAATGTTAATGAAAGAATGGATACCTACAATATCTAGTGAAAGTAGGGTTTTTTTCAAATTCATAAGGTGTATTGGGTTAGGATTGGTAGGGGGTTAAATAATGTGATTTTTAGAGGTATTTTCCAATATGTAATTAAATTAAGGGTATTTTTTAATATGCCACAAACACAATGAGGTGATATGTCAGAGGTTCATTGAGTGAAGCCTTGTGCTATTAAGTAGATCAAGCCAACAATATAATCTATGAAACATGCTTCAGTTAACAATATATAACGAGATCCATTGACCTCCTTGTTATAAGATTCAGTTAGGCTATTGATTTCTTCAAAAACCATACCTTGTCTCATAATTTTTCATATGTTCCTTACCTCAAAAACAACTGATACATACTTTAGATATTCCAAAAACCACACCTTGTCTCATAATTGTTCATATGTGCCTTACCTCCAAAAAAATTGATGCATACATTAGATATTAAATCTCTTGTAGGCAACATAATTTCTTGCAAAAGAGAGTACCTCACTGTCACACTACTTCCAATTCCTTTGACACAGATGTATGTTTACTTAACGCAATGCAAAACTGTCACAAAAATTCCAATTCCTTTGACACAAATGTATGTATACTTAACGCTATGTGAATGTCTTAAGGCCGTTGCAGGGGTTTCAAAGATTGATTTCTTTGTCAATATGTCAATGTCTATGCAGGTGTTTCCTAGATCCATCAATGTGCCAAGGTTGATGCAGGTGTTTAAGAGATCCATCAATCTGTTCTAGGGATAAATTTGTCCCGAGGGCTCTACAGTTCAAAATATTCTTCAAAAGTGTCTCTGAATAGAGGGTCGATCAACCTTATAAACAAATTCCACATAATTACTTCATATTTTAGGTTGAATGGCCTCTAGATATGGCCACAAGAGATCTACACAGAAAATTATTCATAAATAATGCTTGAAATAACACATATATGTAAGGTTTAATGACCTTACAAAGTCTTCAGCAAAAGGAATTAACAATTTCAGATCAAAATAATGAAAACCCAAAGTGAAGATAAAGATATGAAGACTTTAGCTTTTGTTCCATAGAATTTCAAGTCTAAGTTTGTTGTTGTTGAATGTGACATAGTATACAAGCCATATCTTCTCTTAGTAATGCCTTCGATGCACGTGAATCGACTAGTTTCAAAGACATTTGTAGGACCCAAAAATGATAAATGACAGGAATGGTTTGATTCAATGTTTGTATACACCACAAATACACCATTCACATAGTTTTGTTCAAATCATGCTCAACAAAAAGGTGAAGAACAAGAATGATGTTTCAGAAGTTCCTAAAAATATTCTGGATTTTCCAAACCTGTCTTGGTCATGATTCACCATTCACCACAAATTCGAGTACTTCATGAAATAGAATATAGGTACAAAATGACATCTTAAATTTTTTCAATAGACTTTGAAATTTTAGTGAATTGGAGAACTTTCAAATGCATGATGTGTTTATCATCAATCTTCCAATGAAAATACTTTTGACCAAAATCGTGTCCCAAATAAAAACTACCTAACATAAATTTGGTCTATATAGTTTGCCTTAGACCATCGATATATCCATAGAAGTTGCACATGAAACCCAAAAAATATAATCAAACAATGCTTCATTTCTCACCTTAAAAAAAAATTGGAGAAAGTGCTCAAGCTCAATATCTATCCAATAGAATCATGATCCTTTGTTTATATAATTGAGCATACCGAAATTTAAAGGAGGGTCGACAAATTCTAGGAGGCGAAACAAAATTTTAGACCTTGATCCCTTTAGGCCGACTTTGAATTAAGTTTTTTTTTTTTTTTTTTTTGTTTTTTGTTTTTTTTTGTTTTGTTTTGTTTTGCGGAGATGATTTGAACCCTTTGAATATAACTAAAGCCATAATATAATTTTCCACATCATCACTGTGTTTTCAATCAATAAGACATAATTTTCCACATCAGCTAACTAGTGCATTGATGTCATGTAATCATATAATAGCCACATATTCCAAATAATGTTATGATGCCACCTTAGTTTCCCCTAGGGTTGTTGACCCCAAATTGAGTCTTCAACTTTCTCCGACCATATATCAAAAAACTTGATGGTACAATATATGCTCCACATAACACCATAATCAGCATGACGAGGAGAATCTGATGACAAGGGTCTCAAAGACAAATTCGGTGATCTGGTGCTCCCAAAATTTCTAACAAGTGTGGGATATATCCATTTTCCAAAATTCCAAACCGTAGAGCTACGGTTAGCTAGAGTTTATGCAATTCCTCCTCTCATCCACTACATACATGCTCATGCTCTTGCTTTGACATCAATGACGTGTTGCACACCTGCACAACATCCTGCATCTGGTCCCGCTTTGACATTAATGACAACATACTCAACATATTCACATATTTCCAGAATTATCTCTAAACAATTACCTTGTTCAACAATGTATTATTAAGGTTTGCTAATTCAATCTCACTTGTTACAAATTAGAACTGTAGAACTTTAGGGCTTACCACAATATTATATTCTACACCATAATTAATAGAGAGTTCAAATTCCTTATATATTCTACTCTTAGGCTATAACAATTCAATATTAATTAAAATATAGCAAGATACTTATCTAGTATTCTCCTAAGGATGTGTAAAGATCTATCATGGTCCTCCCAACTATTAGCTAGTTTACTAAACTAGCCACCCCCAATCTCTATTCCTTTATGTTAGAGAAACAATTCCTGCAATATCATTTCTCCTGAACCCTTAAGGTAGAATCTTGCTTTGTTTCCTTGGGTTCAACCAATATTTCCCTCCCGTTGGTTACAATCAAGAATCATTACTCTCCCACAGGATTCCAACACAAATCCAATTTCATGGCATCTATCTCTGACCATTTGGTATTCTTTCTTTTTCTAGTCTGTCCTTGCCTATTAAGCTAAATAATGCAAAATGGAGAAAGATTTCTTCTTTTATTTTTTCCATTTTCTTGGGCATAACTAATTCCAATTGTTTCCATGACAGTTAGGAGTTAATTCGCACCAAAAAACCCTTAACACATTCTCAATAGTGTTAACAACACAAATAAATTTTCTTTTTATTTACAACAAAATATGAATATTTACATCAACCAATATTTCTAGACATTTTATTTTTTCACTCACAATAATGGAAATAAAAATCTTGAGTAATTAACCAAGGGTGTTACATCTCCCCTCCCCTTAAAGGGACACTGTCCTCAGTGATTTAATATTTCATTCTTCATTGGAATAACTTAGGGAAAACCTCTCTCGTGTATTTTTCCAATTCCCATGTGGCCTCTTTAGGTCGAAAGTGCTCACATTGCACTTTGAATTGAGGAATGGTTCTATTTCGAAGAGTGATTTCCCTCTAATCCAAAATTTGTACATGTTCAATGTGGAATTCTCCTTCTGGTTCTTCCTATGCAAAATTCCAATTAATTACATGATTAGGAACACACACACACACACACATTTCTTTAACAAATATGCATGAAATACATTATGAGTATTAACATGTGTTGGTAAAGCTAATTGATAAACTATTGGCCCCACTCTGGCTACTGTCTCAAATGGATCACAATATTGAGGAGACAATTTAGAACAACTCCCTAATTTTAGGGAACTCTTCTTTGACCACACTTTCATATAGACATTCTCCCCTACTTAGAACTCTTTAGGGTTTCTTTTTATTTCTGCATATCTTTTTTGTCTATCTTGTGCTTCCTTTAAATTATACCTAATTTTCTTTACCATTTGCTCCATTGGCACATCGTTTTATTGGAATAAATATTGAGTTTCATCTTGTAATGGTAGGTATGCTAAGTAACACATTTACATTGAATCATAATTCCATTTCATTGAGTACGATTAAAAACCAAAAATGATTGAATTATTTGTTTGTTAATAATATTTTGAGAAAACCTCATGCAAGGTAGTAAATATTGAAAGAAAGGATTATAGGAATATATAATCACTTTTATTTGGTTGATTGAAAAGTTTAGGTTGTAGTTAGAATGGTCTAGAATATGAAAATGAGTGTAATTTTATAAGAAAGAGATATTAGGCGCTATGACACATAAGAACCAAACACTATGAGAAGGAATCTCATACTTATGAAATATGGTATTATTTATGAATTAGACTTGGAATTTATATGTTGTATTATTATGAATATATCTACTCTGATTGTATGTGTATGATACATGATAGATGATGCCTATTGAAGATTGAAAACCTTGAAGGAAGGCCATTTCTATGACAAGGGACCCCTCTGATTTCCATAAGTTATATATATTACTAGTGGATGTCTAATAGTAAGTTATTTCTCTTCGTACATGAGAAATCCATGATAATTTGGATCACCGAAGGCATTATTTAGTAGATAAAGGGACATCTAAGCATAGAGGGTGAGGGTATCAAGCAGGAGGAAACTTATAAGTTCATATGGGATGGTGGCTAGAATCTTAAAAGTGTGTTAGAAAGGACAATGAAATCAATTCTTTCCTATGGAAGACATCACATGGGATAGATGCATATCAATACATATAATTATTAAATAAAAAATACAAACATATCTTTGAATAGATACTTACATCATGGAATTGAGAAATATTGTGCATAAGATAAGTGTTTCTTGGTAATTGTTATAATATGTACGCTTACTTGATTACTAGCGAAGGCATATGTTGGAATGTTGAAGTATGGTGGTATACCAAGATAGTAAATGGGATGGCACTACAAATACAACTGAAGAAAGAGGAAAATAAGTTTTGTTAATGGGAAGACAACATTGATGATTATGTTATTCGAAGGGGGATGTGATATAATTTCCTAGTATTGAATCCCATTGATTAACTATACTTAATTATGATTAAATTTTTTATTTTATTTGGCATGGATATATAAATTACCGTTCCTTGTTTACACCACGAGGAAGAAATTTCATGGTGATATGAATAATCTAAATGTTATCATTCTTGAATTTAATCAAATATTATAGATACATGAGGTGGGAGCACATAAAAAGGGGGCTATTATAGAAGGATATGGGAAAGGTGAGAGGGTAATATGGGGTTCAACATGCCAAATAATCCTTAGTTTTCCATTCTTAAAAAATTTACCTTGTTTCCTTCGTCATCATGTTCCTTACTAAAAATCTAGAAACCTTAACTACCAATCATTGAATTCATGTTGTGGTTGTGGATATGTACACCTTCCACAATTATGAAATAAATTGTATAAGTACCTTAATCATGGGAATTGTTATAAAAGTTAAAACCTATATTTTCTCACATTTTCTTCGAAAAAAATCATGTCCCCACAATAAGGGAAAAATGAGGTGTCCTGCAGTAATGGGGACGGGGTGATTGTTTTATTCATTCACTCATAATTATACCCCTCACACATGTGGTTGCTGGGGAGGGAACAAACTCATGATTGGAAATAGGAAATTGACTGTAGAGAGACAATGATTCATGTAGTATTAGAGGCATGTATGTGAATATTTGAAGGGAATAAGGATTGATTTGTTATTGGTAATTACTTTACTAGTACAAGAACATAGTCCAATATAATGTTCACCTAAATGACATAATTAATTTTGGTTCTAAGATGAATAATGGAGGTAATTCAACATTCACATGAATGGTGTGTGACCATTATGAACTCATGCAAAGAACATTGAAGAGATATACATGGGGCTAGACATAATAGAGAAGGAAAATCAAATGGAAGAGAAGTAATTTATAAGGGAGAAATAAATAGAGGGGGAGATAAATTCATTATCTCTTGGTTGATGCTAGAAGCTATGAAAATAGTTGTCGAGTTATTTATTCCTACTAGGACGGTTATCAAGGAATGATAGAGGTCATTTTGAATTCATGTGATAAGAACTATAAAATTATGTATAGATTTTGAAAATAGATAAGGAAGAGATTCCAATGTTTAAAAGCTAATTTCTTGGAATATAAGTGAATTCTACAGACGTACAACATAGAGAGATTCAAAAATTTGGTTGGAAAGGGATCCAAGAAATATATCAAGCTATGTGATGGAGAATATATGGATAGAAGCTAAGGACGAAACCATAGTGTGGGTTGAACGTCCAATCAAGGAAGTCTTTAAAACATGAAAAATGTCAAGAACTAAGTAAATGTTGTTTGAGTTAATGGATAGTATCTTGACCCTCTATGCACACATCGAGGCGTAGATTAGAGAATTTTGAGGGACTATTGAGTAAATAAGGAATTTAGTCTCCTTGTGCTATGTAAGGAAAGTAATGTGTCACAAAAATAGTTGTTTTGTTCAATGAAAAAAAATTAGCGGTGAGACAATGGGATAGGTAATTTTTTGTCCAAAGATTGAATGATTTCCATAAAAATGTTATAACTTTCCTTAATGGTATAATAACCTTAATTGGGGTGGCCTATCAGAAAAATAATAAGCATAATAGAGTCTATGGTTGGCTGGAACATTTCTCCACCTAAGTTAATGTTGGCCTTCAACTTTTAGATAGATAAGTTCTTCCTTTAGTTTGCTTATACATGATGCACTTTGCTAGAGTATTTTACTATTCCAATGTTGAATTACAAGTTTACTATTTATTCATAATGGTAAGTCAATGTTATATGTTCGAATGTAATTCTTCTAAATATAATTTTATATTATGCTACAACATTTTTACTAAGTATCATTATCTCTATTTATTTTTTGTTGTGAGTATGCGAGTAAACATCTATAGTGTTATAGCTTGGGATGAACATGCTATGTGAATCCATATTATGGTTATAGGATACCATTAGTGAATAATGAATCATGCATGGAACATATGTTTTCTTTTCTAATGTTATACCGAAAAATGGAGGTATATATTTTTCCATCTATATTCAGCCTTGTCTACTTAGTCACACATGTTCACCTTGTAATATTTTTTGATTAAAATAAGAACTCAATTTTTATGCAACAAATTAGAGGTAAAATAAATATAGATCATTTCCAATAAAAGTTTTGATTAAAATTAATTTAACAAAAAATTAGATATAAAATATAATTGTATAAGGGAAAATTCCAAAATACATAGCTCCTCTATGCCCCATGGTTTTGAAAACTAGGCTATCCATGTAGATTTTTCTTTATGGAAGTGATTCTTGAGCATTTTAGATAAAATTCCATATGTACAACACCTCAAATTCTTAATTAGAGCAATCATGATGCTCTCTTTTTTCATGTATGTTTTCATCCATGGAATATGAGGATCAACTCTTTAATTAGAAACTTAACTACAATACTTGGCACTAACAAAAAATATCTGCAGCCATGATCAAATTGTTGTACATGTACATGTTTGTATTAGTTTATATCGGATTTTAATCTGGTAGAGGGAGTATATAAGGCTTTTTGGAGGGATCAAGAGAGTGTTGTAGCTTTAGGGCTTTTAGCTACCATGGAAACCTCCTTAACAGTGAAAATTTTGACTAAAATATTTTCACACAACAAATTTAACCCCTATGGAAACCTAATATATATATCAACACACACACTCCACACATATTTTTTTCATTATTTAAGCTATATTTTGAAATGTAATAAATGGATTCAATGTCATCAAAATTGTGTAAACTACATACCATAAACTTGCAATTCGAACACATCTTTGCTATATATATATATATATATATATATATATATATATATATATATATATATATATATATATATATATATATATATATATCAACACACACACATCACACACATGTGTTTCATTATTTAAACTATATTTTGAAATGTAATAAATGGATTCAATGTCATCAAAATTTTGTAAACTACATACCATAAACTTGCAATTCGAACACATATTTGCTTGATTTCAAACAAAATTGACCCAAAAATATTCTTAAAAAAGGGCCAAAGCGAGGCTACTTAAAATGATTTAGCGACAAATTTTTTTTTTTTCAATTGCTTTATATAATGTATATATACACACATTTAAATGTTTTCCTGAAATATTTTATCTATGGATTATAATGTCCACATTAAAATGATTTTAATGTTATTAATATATTTTTGAATACATTTCAATTTTAATTAACCCTCCATATTAAAATATTCTATTTATGAGTCAACTTGAATATTTTATTATTAATTATACATTTTTAAAGGTTGCATTTAAATTTGACATTAAAAATTAAATAAATTACATATCTCCTTGAACATTTTTACTTTTAATTACTTCTCTTACAACATTGAAATATTTTATTATAATCAACATTAAAATGATTTGTCATTTACACTCTTTCCATATACATATGCATGAAGTTGATATTGAAATAAATTATTGTACATTCATATTAAAAAATATTATTTGTGTCATTTACTAGAATATTTTAAAAATCCGTGATGTACTGAAATATTTTTAGAAAGTATAAGAATTATACAATTTCTTGTACTCAAAATTTTAACATTTTTTTTATTAATTTATTTCTCTATAAAATTGGTATACAATTATGACAGTTTATATGGACATTAAAATATTGTATTTATGGTTGAGAGTCAGAATATCACATATATATTCATTTGTTTTTATGTCATAGCCAAGAATTTTTATTTACAATGAAAATTTTAACTAAAATAATTGCACACAACAAATTCAATCCCCCTCAAAATCTAATATATTTATAATATATATATATATATATATATGTGTGTGTGTGTGTGTGTGTGTGTGTGTGTATGTATGTATGTATGTTTTTTTCATTATTTAAATTATATTTTTGAATGTATAAAATGGATTCAATGTCTTCAAAATATTAAATCTCTCTCCTCTTCACGGCTATCATATATATGAATAGGATGTCAATGATCATTGATGTCTATGGGCACCTAGTAAATAAAAAATTCACTGCATCTCTAGTGGCTTGGAACACATATAGAATCTATCAAAGTACGTCCACCATCTTCATATTGCTAATGAGATTCATTTGAAGTAAATAGTTTTAAATTTATTATTCATTTTCCTAAATTTTCATTTTAGTATAACATTTTCATTTCAATCTTGAAAATTGGATGACAATCCTGATTTCAATAATACATGGGTTTTAAATATAGTTGTTTAATTTTTTTAATAATATGTCTTCAGTAATAATTCTATTATGTTCCAGTTGAATTTTTCAAACAACAACACCTTACTATTTCAAGAATAACAACAACTATTTTTTATCAATTTCCCGGAAACGTAATCAATAAAATTTAAACAATTTTGGTGAAATTTGTTCTTTCATAGGGCGTCCTCCAACAAGTAGAGTGTTTCAAACTCTCAACACCTTGGCATTCAAATAGAAACAAATACTTTATCATTTCTTTGTAGAAACATAATTTCCATAGAGACTACATTGAAACTAAAGGGTAAGTAACAAAATAAACGATGGAATTTGGGTTGAATAATACATCACTTATTTTATGGAGATTGATTCTTGACTTCTTAATTCAAATTACACTACTTTGCGAACAACCTTGAACCATTGTGTGCTCAATCTTTACTTCTTACTTCAAATTATACAACTTTGTGAACAACCCTCATGCATTATATATGAATATGACTAAGCAAATGCAAATTTGTAAGTTGACAACAACACTATTCAATCTTTAAATAGACATGAAAATAAGACCTTGAATTTTTAAATAAAAATGAATAATTCTTTTATGGCCATTTCTTCAAAAAAATGAGGTTTATTTTCTAAAGATTAATCCCAAGACCATGAATTACCGGCGAATGAAAGAAATTTTTTTTTTTACACCAAATGGGAGGGCAAAATAGCTATCATAAATGCATTTTCTTATAGATTAGGGTGAATGGAAGCTTCAAACTCCTAATTTTAAGGGCTAGATTTTTTTTTACCCTTTCCCTTAAAATATGGTGGGCTAACATCCATACATAATTTTTTTATAAAATACATTTTGGGCTATTTGAAACAATGTACTATGATACAAAAAATTCGCCCAATAAAAATTTAAAACCCCTTAATTTCGCCCAAGGGCGAAAATTCTTCCCTAAAATTTTCCATGAAGATCATCTTCTCCACCTTTATAACCATAAAGTTTTGGCGAAATGTGCATGTTCTTGTTCATAAAACTAAAGATAATCATTCTATCTGTTTAGAAATTGGGACAACTATCTTACGAAGTTGTATGACTCTCTTGACACTATGGGCACCATCTTAAACACTCCTATTAAGGAAGATGTATTCACTCTAGAAAATTTTGAGACTAGGATTAATAATATCTCTAATGGTAAAGCTAAAGACATTGAATGATACCAAACATAGATCTTTGAAATTGGAATATATATCCCCATTCCTCATCTTCACAAGCTTCTAAATTTGTCAGTAAAGCATGGCTTCCCTATTCTTTGGATGCAAAGCCTTATTGTGCATCTATTTAAAAATGGGGACAAAAGTGTTCCTTCTATAAAGGACCATTATGATCAGCCACGTCCTAGCCAAGTTATATAGGCTCATTTTGGAAAATAAGCTTAGCCTTTGGATTAAAAGTCATCGTAAAAGGGTTAAAGGGCAAGCTTGTTTTAGGAGACATCACTCGACTATCGACCACCTTGTCACTCTTAGGATCATTGCAGAGGACTCTCGCAATAGTAAATTCGATATATTCTGCTATTTTGTGGACTTTAGAAAAGCTTTCGACACTATTCCTCAAGATAATATATGGGAGAGACTTGAAGAGATCATGTTTCATCATGAACTGAGGATTTTTGTGATCTGCCTCTACGAGACTTCCATTGCCAAGCTTAAGACCAACGAAGGATGGTATAAAGATATTAAGTGTAATATCAGGGTTAAGCAAGGGTGTCAGCTATCCCCTACCCTTTTTGGTATTTTCATCGATAAGCTAGAGGAGTTTTTGGAGACTGCAGGTTGCAAGGGCACCGAGCTTGTTGGTATAGTCATTACTCTTCTCCTTTATGTTGATGATATCGTTCTTCTTGAAAAATTCATGATGTCTTAGAAAAGCAGCTTAAGACTCTTCATCTGTACTAGTCCAAGATGGGTATTAGAGTTAATACTGACAAGACTAAATTAATGACCATCAAATACAAAACGATCACCCATGGTAGTTTCGTCTATGACAACCATTGTCTAGATCAGGTTTCTTCTTATAAATATTTGGGTATTGACTTTCCTCATCAGCTCAAATAGAATTATAGCATTGAGAAAAGAATTATTAGAGGTTGGAAAGCTAACAAGATTGAAAACAAGGTCTCCATTACCTCTCTGCTAGAAGGTCTGAAGAGAGGTAAGAGAGGTAATTCTTTGGTGCAGACTGACTTTCCATTAATAAGGCTAGTGGAGGATTCATGGCTAAATACAATACTTATAATAATGTAAAAATTTGATGGCCTGATGGAGTAGTGGTGAAAATTAATGGTTGCGTCCATGATTTGCTCATATTACTTCAAATGTTTTCCCATCTTACGCCAATGTCCCATGTAAGCTTTATGGGTTTTATTAAATAATATTTTTATCCGTATTTTTTTTTTCTAATTTATCGAGTTGGGAGAAGATAGGTTTTTTCATCATCCATTATCTAAAAAATAATTTATATGAGATAATTTAGAGGAGGTAAACTTTAAATTATGCTAAATAAGTTTGAATTTTAATTTATTATTATTTTTAATAGTAAGAATAAAAATTAAAATACAAATATTTATTTTATATTTTTCATGATATTTTAAAAACATTCATTTATGCTTTACTTCATTATCATTTAAACTAGCATACCCTTCGAGAGACTAAAGAGAATCGATGGTGGATATTGTAAAAGGTGTAACATCCCTCATTAGAAATACTTATTAATCCATTCATAAACCGGAGGAATTTTTTCTTTTTATTATTGAAAATTTGCACAACATCAAATTATTTGTGTTCGGAAAAGTTCTAATTATCAACAAACACATTCACACAAATGTAATGAATATGAATATGATCTTGCTCAAACAATTTTACCTGCTTTCGTTTTCTGTTCTTTCCTTTTAACAATTCGTATGACAACTCTTTTCTATTTCTATATTACAAAACCTTGGAGGATATTTCCCTTCTCTGCTATCATGGTGCTCATAATATTTTTATTGTTTATTTTTCCTCAGTACTATTCTCTATTCTTTGAACATTATGGTATACGAGGTTTCTTCCGACTGGTGATTATGGTATACAAGGTCTCTTCCGACTGGCTAATCTTTGGTTCGAGGGTTGCCAACGCCTATAACTAACCTTCATTCACTTTCTATTTATTAAATATTTTATGTAGAAATACCATTGTACAAATACATACTTTATTTAAAACGTACCTTGAAAATTGTACCACTCTTTTTTGGTTTAATCATGTTAACCACGGAAAACCTACCTGATAACTAATTAAGGAAAACTTCATTACCCTTATGTAACAGGAACCTTTACTGTGTAGTTTTTTGGAAGGAAGTACCAACGGAGGGGGTGAATAAATTTTATTTTATTTTTAATTGGTTAGTTAATAATTTTAAATACTCATATTATTCAGAGCATAAGCATCACATCACATTAATAACAATACACAAGTATTGGTTCAAAAAAGCTCAGTTATGTTATGTAGGTTATGTATGGTATACATACAACAACAGTTTATCAGTTAATCTAGAAGGAAGTGAAACACTCTCTAAAGAAACTAATGCTTCCCAAAATAGGAAGATGTTTGCAAACTAGCTCTGCAGGAGTCTTCGGCTTCCCCTATAATTAAAACATCCAGTACCACAACTAATTGCTGCTATCCTCTATAATTAAAACATCCACTACCACAACCAATTGTTGCTATTGTTGTTACCTTCATGTAACATACACTAATAATCTCACATGGAAATACAAGGAATTAAATTATTTTATACAAATTACCCATGGGTAACTATCCAAATCACTATTAAATATTCCTTACTAATTATTAGATAGAATGTCCAGCAGTTCATAGTGTATACAAATTACCCATGGGTAACTATCCAAATCACTATTAAATATTCCTTACTAATTATTAGATAGAATGTCCAGCAGTTCATAGTGTAACCTTAATATAAGAATAGTAAGTTTCTTAGCCATTAACAACATCTATTTTAGTGCATTAACATAAACTTGTATGATGTAACCTTGCATTCATTTCAATATTCATGTAGTCATCACATACTTGACATGATGAACATAACAACAAGAAAGTAATCGACATCATCAATTTGACACAATAATCAATCACATCATTGAACACCAATATACCTGGGAAACCCCATAGGGTGAAAACCAGCGGACGTTTAATTTTATTATTAAACACTCATGAGGGTGTTCAACCCTCACTCAATGGCTTATAAGGGAGACCATCCCTTAACCATCGTTATAAATCTTACAAGGAAATATACAAATATCTAGCTTAAATCCATTACAATAATTACGATAGTAGTTATCCATTAATCTTCATATCTTCATATCTTCGTGGCATGGATGTACCTACAATGTACCATCATACAATGGACCATCCTGTAGCTTGCACTCATCTGCATGAACCATTAATCATTTACCTGCCACCATGTTAAGCATAATATTTCCTTCTCATAAGTCAACATCATTTCCTATCATTTATGTCATCAACAAGCTTTTATAGCATGATTAGATAAAGCCTTAATCAATAAATTAATCAATCCTTAAGTGATCCTTTAACACTTATTCATGTGCATACATAATATGTGAATAAAATATCACAACATGCTTTCTTCTAACATCTCTACCTTAGTGTGAGCAAGTAATTATCAATTCATGTCAAATAATCCCCACATTATTATGAAACTTCTCACACACGCTCACATTCGTACAAGACAAATCACTATAACTGTCTAGGAATTCCTTCAATGGAAAATGACACGATGTGCATTCATGTCACTTAAAATTTAACAAAATAACCAGCCCTTTAGTTATTGCTTTTAGTGCTAAAGCTAACATGATGAATGTTGTTCCTATGCATACAATGCATAAAGTTTCTAAAATAATTTCCCAAAATAATACTTAACACAATAGAGCATGAAAACACATGTTTAGATGTCTTCTTTTCCAAATATTATACTAACATTACCATTTGTATATATCAAGGAAACCAACACATTAATATGGGTTTTATGCATGTAATCCACATTCTTTTCCAAAGAATATTTCCCAATGTAGGCTAATTAAACATGCTATCATTTCCCACATAAAAATGTATATTCTTTCCAATGAAAGATAATACAAATATTACATGCTTATACATGATCTTATTCTGAAAAAAAAAACTAACAGAATAATTATGATAGCATAAATAAATCACATATAATTTTTTTTTAAATAACTATAGCTCAATAGACCTTATATTCATGCAAAGAACCTTCTTTCTCTATAATTCTACTTGCAAGTTGCTCATTCTTGGCTTCCAAAAAATTACCATAACTAAATCTCTTTTATGCATAAAAACTAGGCAACACTAACAAGGTTAACTTAACCTTCAATACACCTAAATCGAGAAGTTGACATAATTCATCTAGCCATGTAATATTTTCAAGAGGTTATTCATCTTTTCAAGAGGTTATATATATAAAACAACATAATAATTTCCAAAGAAAAGATTATGACAAACTAACATGGTTTCTTCATGACTTCTTTTCCAAGAAAAAAAAAAACTCATTAAGTTATGTCCCAACTCATGAAATATCTTCAAGATTTACCCTCTTTAATCTATATTCATTTTCAAGAAATAACTCAGATTTTTTTTTTTTTAAAGAACAAGAAACGTATCCTTTATTACATAAGATGCATATATATAAAGACAATAAAATTTACTTATTTATCCTTTACTTTTGTTGACATATTTCAAGATACATAATAGCAATTTTTGCAAGAACTCACATGGTTTCTTCTCCACAAAACTAGCATAGTAAGTTTGTCTTTTACCATGGTATATCTCTAAGAATAATATATTTCTAAAAGATTAAAATAATATCAATATTTTCAAAAACTTACATCATAAGTTTTCCTTTTACCAGAAAATCACATGGTTATTTATCTTTTACATAACAATTCATATGCATGCCTACCTATCATGGCACAAGGACTTTTGGTATGAAAATACACAATCTTACATATTCAGTAAACCACCTTTTACTCTATATTTATTTTTTAATTTAAAATTCAAAAGCCTTAATAGTTGCAATTCAATGCCTATTTTATATTGCATTGGTCATATAATAATAAATGTCAGTAATTTACTATTAATTTGGCAAACTCATGTATATAAAGTATCAAAATCAAGACAAATGCTAATAACACATTGGATAATGCAAAAAATGCTACCCTCTAGTATAAATGCATATTTAATATGAAAGGGTTAAGGTAAGAGTGCGTACTCAGATGAGATTTCCAAGAACTATTTTCATGAAGTACAAATACTCTAAAAAAAATTCTTACCAAACCACTTTCAGCTCTTACAAAAGAAAGAAACAAAAATACTTCGAAGAAAGAAAACAACAACACCTCCTCTTCTCAAGTTGACTCCTTCTTTCCAGATTCAAAATTATTGATTACTGCTCTCCACTCTCAATAACGAAACAAACAACAACACATTGAAGCAAGCACCTCTTCTCACGTCGACTCTTCCCTTCTCATTCAACATTAATCTTGGCAAGTCAAGTCAGGCTCAGGCTCCAAGATGGAATTTTGGCAGAGAGTTCAGGCCAGCATGACCCCCCTCCCCGTATCTCTGTATTAAAAGCTAAGAAGGATGGAAAGTAACCTCCTCGAATTAGTTACCAAGATCCCAATTACACAAAACCCTAAGGACTTATTGAAAAACTAATTCCATTAAATTAATAACATTTTTCATCAACTAAAAAGGTAAACATGTGGGTCTATGGATGTTACATAATCCCCCCTTAAGAGAACGTCATCCTCGGTGTTCAACCCTTTCTATGATTTAACTTTTATTCATGATATAGTCGTGTAAAAAACCAAAAATGGGATCCTTCCCATTCACAATGAAACACTTTATGTTCCTTAAATGCCATTAATTGAAACAATAATGTTTTTATCCATAGTTATAAGCATTTATAGCTCAAAAAATATTTCATTTCCATTTTTAACCACTTATCCATTATTCAAATTCATAAAAATATAGAGAAATCTTTATACCAGCTTACCATTACTTACCAATTACTATTGGAAGTAATGATGACTTTTACACAAGCTCTTTTAGAATGGTTGAACAACCCATAAACACTCCATGGAAAGTAATCTGTAATGTATGACTAACAAATTAATTCACATTAGTCACACCATTTCCAATCAAATGAAATACTTTAAACTATCATTCATTCATGTAATTTCAAGTGATATTTTAGTCATAATACTCTTCCTAGTCTTCAGAGAGCACCAACCCTCTATTCATGATAAATCATAAGAATTATAAATCACTAAACCACGTACACATTGTCTTAGCTCCCACTAAAGGCATCCACACAGTACTTCAAAAAGTACTTAGAGAGCACCTAGCTCTCTAATTGTACAAATGGTCAATCAATGCACCATGTGCATATTTTCCTAGCCCCTGCTAAGATATTAAAAAAAATAGTAATAAAATAAAAGAACTTATACATTTAGTATTTACTTTTCAAGCACTAGGCTTCTTTCCTCTCAATATATACATAAGATGTTTACATAATCATATAAAAATTCATTTTAATATAACACATAACTGATTACTTAACTTGTTCCTCTATGAGAACCACAATGGTAAACAAAATACACCTCCCAACCCATGGGAGTTGGTTTCCACAACCAAATCGAGTCATTTTCACATCTAGACATTTATTTGACAAAAAAACATTTCGCGTTCAGTATGGAATTCCACTCGCAAACGAGCTCGAGAATTGCAATGACCACTCAAAGTCCAGTATAGGATTCCTCTTGGCAACATCATTCCTATTCATTTGACAATGTCCCGTCTATGAGGAATTTTGGACCTCCTCCAACAAGCTCCAAAATCAATAGAGTTGCCTCAGGTTTTCCCCTCTTCACCATCTTGGCCAACTCTTTTCCCTTACTGAGATCATATATCTCTAGGGAGAGGAAATCCGGCAGAAAACCTCCATCCACCCAAGGCCTTCTAGCATTTCACACTTGTTCACAACTGTCTGACATGTTAAATTTCTCTTTTAGCATTCTTTTCCATAGTAAACTACATAATAAACTTTATGTACATTATACATAAAGTAAAAGAAACTTTATGTACATCATACATCATATTTGGCCCTCCACATCGGTCCAATGATATCTTAGATTAACAGGAAACATGACTAATATACATTTGTTGTACATTATTATTTCCCAAATAAAAAAATCATGCACATTATATCATGATGCCATGTGTTTATACATTATTATTTCCCAAAGAACACAATCATGCACATAATAACATGATACTTTAACATTTACTGTTGCAATTTGCATTGCAATGTTTTCGATGTTTTACTTTCACAGGTTTTCTATTGCCATTAAGCTACCCATGCTTACTATAAGCAACAATGTTAATCATAAATATGAATTTCTTAAGCATGTATTATCTTACACAATCATTTTAGTTTCCTACATACAATGTTGTCATGCATAAAAATATATTTAAATATTCATTAATGTGTATATATCAATGACAGTTGCTATAAAAATCCAATGGATAACAGCCCAACATTTCCAATTCCAATAGTGTACTATTACCAACAGTCTAACACATGAAGTAACTATCATAATCACTTGTTCACAAATTTCAATAAGCTTTAATCAAAATCAATTCATGCATATACCTTTCATTAGTTAGTCATTCATAACTAATCAATTCTATTAATAATCTTAATGCAGCCATGACATGACCCATTCAGCAACTAGCCATTATAGTCAAGTCTCACTACTCAAATCGTTATGTATTTTTAATGTCTAAAAGGCTTCATTCAATTTAATTTCAGAACACTCTATCGTCCTCTCCAAGGAATTTCCCCCTCTTTTGCATTCATGCATTAGTTTCACACACCATCACTATACGCATTCATATTTTTCAAGTAGTGCATGGTAACTTTAGTTATATTCATTAAATGTATGAGTAAAATGTCATATACCCAAATGTTAATAGTCAACTCTCACTTTCAATAGTGAGTACTCAGCTTGTTCATAAGTACAACAAAGGTTTTATTGTCTTTTATCCTCAACAGGATCCAATGTTATGAAAATCATTTTGCAGCAGCATTTATTACTTATTACTCTACAATGTAGTTATAAACATGAATCACACATCTCATGTCAAAATTAGACTACTGCATATCAATAATTATACAGATTTCTAGAATCATACCTTAACTGATGTTCATTAATAGCATATCTCAATTTCTTTTCGGTTAAAAAATTCCAAAAGAACTAGTGCTGCAACCTTTAGCTTTGATAACACTTGTAACATACATTGATAACCTCACATGGAAATACAAGGAATTAAATTTTTTTATACAAATTACCCATGGGTAACTATCCAAATCACTATTAAATATTCCTTACTAATCATCAGATAGAATGTCCACCAGTTCATAGTGTAACCTTAGTATAAGAATAGTAAGTTGCTTAACCATTAACAACCTCTATTGTAGTGCATTAACATAAAATTGTATGATGTAACCTTGCATTCATTTCATTATTCATGTAGTAATCACATACTTGACATTATGAACATAACAACAAGAAAGGAATCGACATCATCAATTTGACACAATAATCAATCACATCATTGAACACCAATATACCCTGGAAACCCCGTAGGGTGAAAAACAAACAACGTTTAATTTTATTATTAAATGATCGTGAGGGTGTTCAGCCCTCACTCAATGGCTTATAAGGGAGACCATCCCTTAACCATCGTTATAAATCTTACAAGTAAATATACAAATATCTAGCTTAAAACCATTACAATAATTACAATAGTAGTTACCCACTAATATTCATATCTTCATATCTCCGTGGCATGGATGTACCTACAATGTACCATCGTACAATGGACCATCCTATAGCTCGTACTCATCTGCATGAACCATTAATCATTTACCTGGCACCATGTTAAGCATAATATTTAATTCTCATAATTCGCCATCATTTCCTGTCATTGATGTCATCAACAAGATTTTATAGCTTGATTAGATAAAGCCTTCATTAATAAATAATCAATCTTTAAGTGATCCTTTAACACTTATTCATGTGCATACATGAGATGTGAATACAATATCAAAACATTATTTCTTCTAACATCTCTACCTTAGTGTGAGCAAGTAATTATCAATTCATGTCAAATAATCCCCACATTATTATGACACTTCTCACACACACTCACATTCGTACAAGACAAATCACTACAACTGTCTAGGAATTGCTTCAATGGAAAATGACACAATGTGCATTTTTGTTACTTAAACTTTAACAAAATAACCAACCCTTCAGCTATTGCTTTTCATGTTAAAGCTAACATGATGAATGTTGTTCCTATGCATACAATGCATAAAGTTTCTAAAATAATTTCCCAAAAGAATACTTAACACAATAGAGCATGTAAACACATGTTTAGATGTCTTCTTTTCCAAATATTATACTAACATTACCATTTGTATATCCAATTAAACCAACACATTAATATGGTTTTTATGCATGTAATCCACCTTCTTTTCCAAAGAATATTTCCCAATGTAGGCTAACTAAACATGATATCATTTCCCACATACAAATGTATATTCTTTCCAATGAAAGATAATACAAATATTACATGCTTATACATGATCTTATTCTAAAAGAAACTAACATAATAATTATGATAGCATAAATTAATCACATATAATTTTTTTTGAAATAAATATAGCTCAATAGATCATATATTCATGCAAAGAACCTTCTTTCTCTCTAATTCTACTTGCAAGTTGCTCATTCTTGGCTTCCAAGAAATTACCATAGATAAACCTCTTTTATGCATAAAAACTAGGCAACAATAACAAGGTTAACTTAACCTTTAATACACCTAAATCAAGAAGTTGACATAATTCATCTAGCCATGTAATATTTTCAAGAGGTTATTCATCTTTTCAAGAGGTTATATATATAAAACAACATAATATTTTCCAAAGACAAAATTATGACAAACTAACATGGTTTCTTCACGACTTCTTTTCCAAGAAAAAAAACTCATTAAGTTATGTCCCAACTCATGAAATATCTTAAAGAGTTAACCTATTTAATCTATGTTCATTTTCAAGAAATAACTCAGATTTTTTTTTTTAAAGGACAAGTAATGTATTTTTTATTACATAAGATGCATATAAAGACAAACAAATTTACCTTTTTTATGCTTTACTACTATTGACATGTTTGAAGATACATAATACCAATCTTTGCAAGAACTCACATGGCTTCTTCTCTGCAAAACTAGCATAGTAAGTTTGTCTTTTACCATGATATATCTCTAAGAATAATATATTTCTAAAATATTAACATGATAGCATTATTTTCAAAAACTTACATTGTAATTTTGTCTTTTACCAGAAAATCACATGGTTATTTATCTTTCACGTAAAAATTCATATGCATTCCTACCTATCATGGCGCAAGGACTTCTCGTATGAAAATACACAATCTTACACATTAAGTAAACCACCTTTTACTCTATATTTATTTTTTAATTTAAAATTCAAAAGCCTTAATAGTTTCAATTCAATGCCTATTTTATATTGCATTGGTCATATAATAATAAATGTCAATAGTTTACTATTAATTTGGAAAACTCATTTATATAAAGTATCCAAATCAAGACAAATGTTGATAACACATTGGAAAATGAAAAAAATGCTACTCTCCAATATAAATTTATATTTAATATGAACAGGTTAAGGTAAGAGTGTGTACTCATATGAGATTTCCAATAACTATTTTCATGAAGTACAAAAACTCTAAAAAAAATTCTTACCAAACCACTCTTGGCTCTTACGAAAGAAAGAAACAAAAATGCTTCGAAGAAAAAAAACAACAACACCTCCTCTTATCAAGTCGACTCCTTCTTTCCAGATTCAACATTATTGATTACTGCTATCCACTCTCAATAACGAAACAAACAACAACACATTGAAGCAAGCACCTCTTCTCACGTCGACTCTTCCCTTCCAATTCAACATTAATCTTGGAAAGTCAATTCAGGCTCAAGCTCCAAGATGGAATTTTGGTAGAGAGTTCAGGCCAGCGTGACCCCCCTCCCCATATCTCCATATTAAAAACTAATAAGGATGGAAAGTAAGCTCCTTGAATTAGTTACCAACATCCCAACTGCGCAAAACCCTAACAACTTCTTGAAAAACTAATTCCATTAGATTAATAATATTTTTCATCAACGTAAAAGGTAAACACATGGGTCTATGTATGTTACACTGCACTAATGCTCCACTCTCCCACCATATATCATTGTTTTTTCCTTTGTCCAAATTAATTCTTCTTCCAGTTGAGTTACTTACACAATATCTGACACATCAACACACTGCCACTGCTTCTTTATATATGATTTGCTGCTACCCTCACTATATCCAAGCTTTGAATCTGGCCATAATTCTTTTGGTGCTAACTAATGTTTCCACTTTCAAGTATTTATACCACATAAAATCATTAATATCTTATCAATATTATTGTCAACCAATGATATTTATTGTGTCTATTCCCGATCCATCATACATGAATCAATGAGTTCCAATAAACAAGTGATACTAGTCATGATAATAATGCATACACCCAAATTGTAGAAACCTCATTCTCTATTAATTATTATAAACAACTCTCTCAAAAAACTATCTTACTCAAGGACATAATCAATGTGACATAACACCAAACAATACGAAAAATTTTCAGTTGTCCTCCATTCCACTATTAGCACCAGTTACTTTGTAATGCCCTACCCTCCTTTTTTGCAATGCATAAAATTACACTTACTTACAAATGTGTAGGTTGAAATTTTAATTTCTTTTACAATTACACTCAACTTATTACAAACCATTCTAAGCTATTAAGCACAAAGGTTTTAGTGGGAGGAATAATATACCACTCGGATTCATATTGGGGTATATATATTGAGGAAAAAATGACATAATATATGGGGAGATATATAGGTGTAAAGGGATTTTATATTGAGATATAAAAAATGGAGCTCAAAGTTAATGAAAAAATATAAAACGTTATAAAAAATGTTAATGAAAGAAAGGATAACTACAATATCTATGAATGTAGGGTTTTTTTTAAATTCAGAAGGTGTATAGGGTTAGTATTGGTAGGGGTTAAATAATGTGATTTTTTGAGGTATTTTCCAATATGTAGTTAAATTAAGGGTATTTTCTAATATGCCACAAAACACACCTGATATTTGAGAGGTTCATTGAGTGAAGCCTCCGTGATATTAAGTAGATCAAGCCAACAATCCATTCACCTCTTTGTTATAAGATTCAGTTAGGCTATTGATTTCTTTAAAAACCACACCTTGTCTCATAATTGTTCATATGTGCCTTACCTCAAAAACAATTGATGCATACTTTAGATATTCAATCTCTTGTAGGCAAAAAAATTTCTCGTAAAATAGATTACCTCACCGTCACAAAACTTCCAATTCCTTTGACAAAAATGTATGCATACTTAACACTATGTCAATGTATTAAGGTCATTGCAGGTCTTCAAAAGATTGATTTCTTTGTGAATATGTCCAAGTTTATGCTGGTCTTTCCTAGATCCATCAATGTGCCAAGGTTGATGCAGGTGTTTCAGAGATCCATCAATTCGTTTAGAGATAAATTTGTCCCATGGGTCTGTAGTTCAAAATAGTCTTCAAAAGTGTCTCTGAATAGAGGTTTGATCAACCTCAGAAACAACTTCCAAATAATTACTTCATATTTTAGGTTGAATGGACTCAAGATATGGACACAGGGTTCTCACAAGACCTACCCACAAAATTATTCAAAAATAATTCTCCAAATAGCTCACATATGGAAGGCTTAATCACCTTAAAGTCTTCAACAAAAGGAATTAACAATTTCAGATCAAAATAATGAAAACCCAAAGTGAAGATAAAGACATGAAGACTTTAGCTTTTTTTCCATAGACTTTCAAGTCTAAGTTTGTTTTTTTTTAATGTGAGAGAGTATACACGCCTTATCTTACCATAGTAATTCCTTTGATGCACATGAATCAACTAGTTTCAAAATCGTAGGACCCATAAATGATATCTCACAGGAATTGTTTGATTCAATGTTTGTATACACAACAAATGCAACATTCATGCAGTTTTGTTCAAATCGTGGTCAACAAAAAGGTGAAGAACAAGATTGATTTTTTAGAAGTTCCCAAAAATATTCTAAAGTTTCCAAACCTGTCTTGGTCATGATTCACCATTCACCACAAATTCATGTACTTCATGAAATAGAAGATAGGTACAAAATGACATCTTACATTTTTTCAATAGACTTCGAAATTTTAGTGGATTAGAGGAAATTCAAATGCATGATGTGTCTCTCATCAATCTTCGAGTGAACATACTTTTGACCAAAATTTCATCCCAAATAAGAACTACCCAACAGAAATCTGGTCTAGATAGCTTGCCCTAGACCATTGATATATCCAAAGAAGCTGCACATGAAAGCCAAAATAATATAATCAAACAATTATTTGGTTTTGGTCGTAAACCAACATTGGAGAAAGTGCTCAAGCTCAACCTCTATACAATATAATCATGATCCTTTGTTTATATAAATGAGGATACCAAAATTTAAATGAGGGTCAACACATATTCTAGAAGGGGAAACAAAATTTAAATCCTTGATCCCTTTAGGCCAAATTTCAATTAAGTTTTTTTTTTTGCAAAAAATTTTGAACCCTATGAAGATAATTAAAGCCATAATTTAATTTGGCACATCATCACTTTTTTTTCTATCAATAAGACATAATTTTCCACATCAGCTAACTAGTGGAACAATGTCACGTCATCATATAATAGCCACATCTTCCAAATAATGTTATGATGCCACCTTAGTTGCCCATAGGGTTGTTGACCCAAAATTGGGTCTTCAACTTTGACCAACCATATATCACAAACCTAGAGGGTATAACAGATACTTTACATACCACCAAAATCAACATGATGAGGAAATTTTGATGGCACATGTCTCACAGAAAAATTTGTTGATCTCGTGCTCCAAAAAATTCTAGCAAGTGTGCGATATATCCATTTCAAGGAATTCCAAACCGTAGAGCTAGGGTTAGCTAGAGTTTATACAATTCCTCCTCTCATCCCCTACATACGTTCTCTTGCTCCTTCTTTGACATCAATGACATGTTGCACACCTTCACAACATCCTGCAACTACTCATCTTGCACCTGCTCTCGCTTTGACAGTAATGACAACATACTCGACATAGTCACATATTTCCAGAATTATATATAAAAATTTACCTTGTTCAACTATGTAGTATTAAGTTTTTCTAATTCAATATCACTTGTTACAAATTATAATTGTAAAACTTAGGTCTTACCACAAGACTATATTCTACACCATAATTCATAGAGAGTTCAAATTCATTATTTATTCTACTCGTATGCTATAACCATTCAATATTAATTAAAATATAACAATATACTCATCTATTATTCTCCTCGGAATGTGTAAAGAACTATCACAATCCTCCCAACTGTTAGCTAGTTTACTCAATGAGATACCCCCAATCTCTACTCCTTTATGTTAGAGAAACAATTCCTAGAATATCATTTCTCTTGAACCCTTAAAGTAGAATATTTCTTTGTTTCCTTGGGTTCAACCAATATTTCTCTCCCATTGGTTATAATCAGAAATCATTACTCTCCCACAAGATTCCAACACAAAGCCAGTTTCATGCCATTTATCTCCGACCATTTGGTATTCTTTCTTTTCCTGGTTTGTCCTTTCCTATTAAGCTAAATAATGCAAAATGGAGAAAGCTTTCTTATTTTGTTTTTTCCCTCTTCTTTGGCATTACTAATTCCAATTGTTTCCATGATAGTTAGGAGTTAAGTTTCACCAAAAAACCCTTAACACATTCTCAAGAGTGTTAACAACACACATAAATTTTCTTTTTATTTACAACAAAATATGAATATTTACATCAACTAGTCTTTCCAGAATTTTTTATTTTTTTAGGCATAGTAAAAGTATTGAGTAATTAACGAGGGGTGTTACATCTCCCCTACCCTTAAAGGGACACCATCCTTAGTGATTTAATATCTCATTCTTCTTTGGAATAACTTAGGGAAAACCTCTCTCATGTATTTTTCCAATTCCCATGTGGCCTCTTTAGGTCGAAAGTGTTCCCATTGCACTTTGAATTGAGAAATGGTTCTATTTCGAAAATTAATTTCCCTCTAATCCGAAATTTATAAATTTTCAACCTGGAATTCTCCTTCTAGTTCTACCTATACAACATTCCAATTAATTACATGATTAGGAACATATATATATATATATATATATATATATATATATATATATATATATATATATATATATCTTTAATAAATATGCATTAAATACATTATGAGTCTTAACATGCATTGGCAAAGCTAATTGATAAACTATTGGCCCCACTTTGGTGAGTGTCTCAAATGGCTCACAATATCAAGGGGCCAATTTATAACAACTCCCTAATTTTAGGGAACTCTTGTTTGGCCACACTTTCATATAAGCATTCTCCCCTACTTAGAACTCATTAGGGTTTCTTTTCATTTCAACATAGATTTTTTTTCTATGTTGTGCTTCCTTTAAATTCTACCTAATTTTTATTACCATTTGCTCCATTTCTTATAGTAGGTCTAGCCCCAACACCAACCTATCTTCTATCGAACTCCAACTTAAGGGTGCTTAACATTTTCTCCCATATAATGCTTCAAAGGGGCTCATTTTCAATGAGGCCTGAGAGTCATTTTTGTATGCAAATTCCACCAAATGTAGGTAATCCTCTCACTTTGTAGGCTGTTTTATGACATAAATTCACAACATTTATTCAAGAATTTGATTTAATTTTCTATTTTCCCATCCATCTGTGGGTGATATGTAGTACTAAAATTTAACTACGTACCCAAACCAATAAATAATGAGTTCCAAAATTTTGAGGTAAACTTTGGATCTTTGCTCGATATGACTACCTTGAGTATGCCATGCAACTTTAAAATCTCTCTCATAAAATATCAACCACTTGTGCAACCTTATATGTGGACTGCACAATAATAAAATGAGCAACCTCTGTGATTTTATCAATTACTACCATTATGGAAGCATGTTGTTTTCACATTTGAGGAAATCTGATAATAAATTTCAGTGAAATCATTTCCCACTTTCACTCTAATATGGTTAAGGTGTTTAACAACCCAATTGGATGTTAATTTTTTATTTTCACTTACTGACATTCTTGACACTTATCAAGATATTTAATGACTTTCCTTTTCATTCAGGGCCAAAAGAATTATTTTCTGAGGGTTGTGATCTTTTCTGGTATCTCAGATGGCTAGAAAACGTTTTCTTATGGTGCTCATCCATTATTAAATGTTTAATTTTCTCTTGATAACACTACAAGGAAAATACCTTCTAGTGGATTTTTTTGCAGAAGCCCCTTTAAAAATATCCCAAAAATCCATTCTAGCGGAGGTGGGTGGGCGGATGTTTCAACGAATGTTTTTTGACGGTGCATCTACAATATACAAACACACTAGTGATTTAATATACATATAAGCACTAGTTCCAAATAGAACATGGTGGATCGTGGTATAATTATTTTTTTAATTATAAGAATGATTCACTAAATAAGAAATAACACTGGTACATATACTACTCAATAGCACCAGAAAAAGGTTAAATTTACAAAAAAGTTGGTTGTAAAAATAATTTTACCCAGTTCCTTGCTATAATGAGATGATGACCCAGTGTTAATCCAATACTATAACGACATGATGCATGCACAATATACCACACACCAATGCTTGAATAAATGATTGCACCGAAAAAGGTTAAATTTTAAAAATTATCGATGCTATATTCACCAATCACACCATTGTACTTCTTGTAATAAAACACCCCAGTGCATACCTAGGAGCACTACTATAGTTTTTAATTTTCAAAAAAATGTGGTGCTATATTCCAATGAAGCACTCGTGTTATTCATGTATTAAAAATCCCCAACACATATTCTAAAGAGCATTGTTAGGCGATTTTTAAATTTAAAAAAATATGGCGCTATAGTCCCACAAAGCGTCGGTGTGGTACATGTATTATAACACCCCATTGTGTCTTAAAAAAAGAACTGCTATAGGTTTTCAATTAAAAAAAAATGGTGCTCTTGGATATTTGGCACATCGGTGTGGTTATAATAACACACTGAAAGTGTGTTAAATAAGAAAAACCTCTCGACCATAAATTTCATTTACCATTTACAGAGTTGTAGAGATATTAAGCACCAATGAAACCTTTGCCTCATGCAAGCACCCTCACGTCCATGCTTCTCTTGCTCACTATCCTTCCATACCATGCTCACTGAGTGGCTTTCCAATTTTCTCAAACGGTGGTGAATTTGTTTTTTCTCAATTACATGTCAACAATGCCTCCATGAAGATAAAATGTCTAGGTAATATCTATGTTTCTCTCTAATTTAAATTTTTATTCGATTAGAATTAAATAATAGCTCAAGCAATCCATTATTTTTGAAAAAACAAATTCCTGCATGGTGCACTCGAGAGCTTCGGTTCCCACTTATAGTGATGCACCCTATAAATTTACAGGGTGAACCACCATTCGATGCTTGAATATAACAAACCTCTATTTTTGAGGTGCATTTCGCAAATGAAAACATAGATAAAATCTATAAATTTTAAGTTGGTGCATATATTTTTAGGTTATGTCAAGTGCGTTATATTTTCCAAATGCATCACAAAATAATATTAAAAAATTTAGTGTCAAAAGGTTATATGTATGCACGAGTGCATAATTTTGACACACGCTACGATGAAAATATAAATATTTGAACCAAAAGAAGTGTGTCATATGTATGTACATATTGTATCCAATACGGTTGTGTTTGATAATGCACCAAAGCCTATGCATTATTATTTTTCGAGTGCACATGCGATTTTTTTTTTTTCAATTGAAAGTTATATTTCCATATTTATAAATACATATTTTATTTAATAAAATATATTTTTGTTTTATGTATGAGGTTGATGTATTTTATATTTCAATCATTTAGTAGAGATGTCATACAGGGAGCAACAGAAGGAGCAGGAGAAAATGGAGGACCAATACAATGTGGTCCAACCATGTGAGGCCTAAGACAGGGAGAGCTGAGATTTATACGCTCGCCCTATTAGCACAATGACTCGACTTCTCTTTAGGAATATAGACCTCCTCAAGTATTATGAGGAGATGACATCCTCGAAGGCGCACTCTATTTTGTTGGCACATATGATCCATCGGTGGAGTGTCCAGGAGTAGAGTTTCTATGTCGGTCATGAGACATGGTATAGGCCCTTTCAAGAGGACATATATTTCATCACTGACCTATCCAGGAGAGGAGAGGATTTTCCCTAGCTCCCGGATGTCCCCCATGGGGTTGCAACAAATATTCAACTTACCTACTCTCAGAGATATGTTGGGCCTCATGTAGTATGTCCAAAAAATTTCTAGGTACGTGGTGGAAAACTAGAGATTTGTTATTTTATTGCAAAGGATGTTAGGTGCCTCTCATTATTAGTGACTACCATTTCACACTTTACTAGTGATGGGAAACACATTAGTTTCCCTCTTTAGTATTATGTCAATTATTTGATTCAAGTGCCACGATGTATTAAATGGTCTTCCATTTTTTTTTGGAATTTTTTATGGCTTTAGATAGATGTCGTGAGATGATACATGGGAGGAAGAGCTTCCCTTTCTCTTTGGAGTTTAATTTTTATTGTTTAACAGGTTTCTAGAGACGAGACCTAAATTTGACTATTTCTCTCCTAGGATGATGACTGAGGTGCGGATGCACATGTGGGACCAGATGAGGCCCAAGAGGAGCCTGCGGGAGTATCTGACCATGGTTTCTACCTAGGCATTGGCGTTAGTGGCTAGTGAGGATGGCCACACATTGTTACACTAAATTTTCTCACCATGACTGTTAATTCAGATCTCTTGCCATAGAATGATTGTCTCAAGTAAATACCCTATAAAGCTTGAAGTAAAACAGTACTAGGCATAAAATGAATTTTGGGTTACATTGCTTAAAAACCATTTTTGAGCATCTGCATAGTTTTCATCAACAAAACCCACATATGTGTAGTTTCTTCCATTGTAAACTACGTAGATCTGCGCAGTTTCTTCCACTATAAACTGTGTAGTTCTTTTCATGTAGGTAAAAATAAAAAATCAAGCTCTAAAAGCTTTGGTTGAGGAATCTTATCCAAATTAGAAACCTTGAACCACTACATACATGTGCCTAATCCCTTGGTACATGGAACTAATCTCCTCCTCTTAAGCATCACATCCCTTCAAAAGAGGAACAAGAAACCTCCTTATCCTTCCTATAATTTGAGCATAGGACTAAATCAGTGGGAGACTTGGATTTGTAAACTCATGATGTTGGTTTGTGTCTGAAGAATTTTTCATCAAGGGAAGGAAAGGATACCATTGGAAGAGGTTTGTGACATCAAGGAAACCAAGTTGTAACCTTGTTTTCCCTCTGAATTTAATACAAAGTAATTGATCTTTCCTAATTACATCTATTTTGATGTTATTTGCAAGATTCCTTGATCACTAGCATGGTTTATAACTGATTATTGATTTAATTATATGTTGTATTCTAATTTATGGATTTCATTTTCCTTTGAGTTCATATGCAAGATTATTTGATCACTTTGAATGTTTGTGTCCATGCAAATTTCTTCTGGAGTATCATGGAGAAGTTGTGGAAAGAATTTGGAAAGAATCTAAAGCATTAAGGAAAATTTGGTTGTATAAAGAACTGAAAGGACTTCTACAAGAAGTTCATTAATATGTCACTGCTTCTTCACATACTATATCTTTCATGTTTTATTTATAACCTAAGGAAAGGTAGAAATTATTTTCTTGTTTGTTTCTAGTTTTTCTTCAGGAATCTAGGGAGATTTCTTTTGTCCATAGAAGGGATTTATCCGCATAAAAAATGGCGACTCCATTGGGGAATGCAAGTTCTCCTTTGTGTTCTTTTGTGACTCTTGATACCTTTAGACCCTTTTAAGAATTTAAATTTCTGGTTTCAGACCTTTTTTTTATTTTTTCTTAATTTTCTCTATCTGTACGGTTTCTGTTCAGCAATAAAGTGTAGATCTGTGTAGTTTGGCTTCAGAAACAGTGTGCATGTGCATTGGATTACACTAATTTCTTGCGCAACCGTGTTAAATTTTTGAAAAAATTAAGGTTTCTCTAACTTATGTCCATATTTTTTGTTTTATGATTTCTTTGGCTTGTTTACAGTCATAAAGTATTTGTTAAGGTGATTGGGTTTTCTTAAAAAAAAAATTGATAAATTCTTAATTTGATTTCCTTTGGTCATTACTCAAAGGTTTTTTCTGGGTGTTAATCGCCTTTGAATTTCATTATTTTTTAACTTTGGAATTTAAATCCAATTTCCTTTACTTACACTTGATTGGTTCTTTAGATTACAATGGTGAAGGAAAATAGTGTTGTTGTCCTTTCGCTGACTTGGAATCATCTTGTGTTTATTTTGAATAATTCTCTTACATAGATTACATTTGCATGGTTAGAATTATCATTCTCATAATATGAATGGAATTTGTGCGTAGATTACATTTGCATAGTTTTTAAGAAAATTGTGCATATATTGTAACATTGCATGGTTTGGCATATAGGGCTTTGAATTGCATTGGAAGAGAATGATTGAAGATATAGTGTCGAGCATTCTTGTTTGTTGCATCATCATTTGTTACAAAAATTTTAATTTCATTCCTTCTTTTAGATATACCTTCATCGAAATGAAAAGATAAAATTATCATGTTCGAGTGCATTCAGTTTTGAGTCAGGTCATAACACCATAAGTTTCACCTCAATTGACCTACTAAGTAAATATTATCCTAATAACACAATGTTAATTAAAATCAGTCTAATTTTTTTTTACATTTTTAGGGCTCTTTCCACCAACATAGACGAGGTTAGTGCTTTAGAATAGGGAAATGAGTAAAATTTCCAAATCTATAAACAAACAGTAGAATCTTGCAATAGAGAGTAAATCTAGTTATTATAAATTTGCTCTGGGAAGCTCCTCTTACACAGGAGTTAATCACAATATCATATCGGACCCGATGAAGTAATTGTACCTTCTTCATTGGTTACGGTAGAATAGTTTCACGCATTAAAAATGATGTAGAAAGTTACTTGGGGTCACTTGGAATTAAAACTAAAATTTTCCATGTTGAGGAGCTTTCAAGGGGATTGAACTTTGTTACTCTTCCCTTGCGTGAACGTTGGACCTGTGATTGTCACCCCAGGTTGAATTGTTATAGTTGGTAACCTTAGTGACGATAATATTAGGGATTTTTCATGAGGTTACAATAGAGGGAAGGTTTCTACTGTATCTCGAACAAATGTTGAATAGACTCACTTGGACCTTTTAGATGGTAATCTTCACTCAAGATGGCTTAAGTAGAGTTACTTGCACCAGATTGTTTCAGTAAGCAGGCCGTCAAGGTAACTGGTTGCACCCGCTCTATCTATATATACTTTTCACCTTGATTTCATCGCCAACTAGTGATTTTGTTCTGAAAATATGTTTTGTGTGGTTTGACTCCTAGATTTGTTAGCGCATGTTATTTTTTTGTTCTAACTTTTTAGAGGCCTTAGGTGTCAATTTTGAATTTGGATTGTCAATATTGTTAAATTTTTAACTAAAATTTAATAAATTTGAATCTAATGGAAAAAAATTCAAAATTTACCAACCAAGGAACCTCTCTTAATGAGAATCCTATTCCTTTTCCTTGCTTTGAAAAATATTCCTTATATGCCTACATTTTCATTACCTGGATTTACCATAATTTTACCGGTATGGTTGTTTTTAACTTCGTTGGTCTCAAATGCTTCAATTTTTCCACCTCAACTGACTGCTTCACCTCAACCAAGTTCACCATCTCGACATCACAGAGCTGATGTTGATCCTTTACCTTTTCACCCAATATGTATTCCTCCATTCCTTCTTCTTCCCTTGGTAAAATCCTTGATTTTAGTAACCAGGTGGCTAAGAAGAAGAAGAAAGTGAAGATGAAGGAAAATCAAGATAATAAAGAAGTCACCCAACCAGAAATGGGTGTAATTATTGGTAATGTTGAGGACCCTCCAACATGCATTGTAAGCTCAAATATCCTTGAAATATTTATAAGGGTGACCACTTTCTTATTGATTGTCCTAGTATTCCAAATGTGTTAGAACTATGGTCTAAACATTCTCATCAATTTAATATTGATCCATTGACCAATTATTGTCAGGTTCTAGGGAAAAATTGTAAAGTTAGGTTTCCTTGTAGGTTATGCAATGGGATCTATCATAGTCACCTTTTCCCTCATATGGATGAAGCCTCAAAATTTTTGGAAAAACTTACTCTTTCTCAACAACAACTTCCAATTGGTTACCGTAAACTTTCTCCCATCCTACCTTCAGTTGATGAAGTGATTGATCTAATTCCAAGTATAGGCATTATCGTTCTTCCCTTGGAGAGTGTAACATATATCACTCAGGTTGATGAACCACTGGTTGATCAAGTGGTCTACTCAATTCTGCATTAATTCGATCTCATTTGTAACACTCTCTTTCCACATCTACCAAAATAACCGACCAACTGGGGTAAACATGTGACAAGAGGCTACTAATATGATATTCAACCTTCTAGATGACCTTAAGTAATTGGAACCAATGGAAACACCTAAACAAACCTTACACTGCATCACTAACATCCCCAGGAGGTAGCCCAACCTTCTAGGGCCTCATTCCCTAAGGGGGAATTGATTTCTAGCCACTTTGAATTTGATCTGCCGGCTTGTAAGGGCAAGGTAGCAGCTATAGACCCTATACCCATATGCTAGCCTTGTGAAGGTAGAAACTAAGGCCCAAAAAACAAATTTGTCGCTTGTAGCTCCGAGATCTGTGCTACATTTTCAGACATTGAGCCTAGGTCACTGGCCAGAACTTCCTGTAACTTCAAGATATACTAATTGACATTAAAACAAACATATGGAATCAATAAAATAAAATAAAACTCATCTGACCCCACCCGACCATGATAGGAATTTGATTAAACATGTAAAAATCATAACATCTACAGGTATAAATAGCAGATTTAAACAAAGGAGTCTCTTCCTTATCTGAGAATAGCTAAGAAGCATCGCTCCCCTACATCATAATATATCATATAATTAATTTTACCATAGATACATGGGATAATCATTTATAGTAAAAAAACATGAATAGAGACATACATCATCACTGATCGAATACTTGCTTATAACAAACAGATTAACAACAGAAATAACATGAATACAATACCAATGAAATCCATACATAAAAAAGTATATTTTCATAGAAAATACTGGAGAAATGAGCTCCTCATTGCTAAATTTAGAAACCAACTGGAAATGGTATTTCCATGTTCCACCTGACCATAGATTGGCTGAGCCAAGTCTCACTTCAACCAGTCACCCCCATGCCATATTCCAAGAATGGATGTGGAACTTTATCAAACACATAAATCAACACCAAATCAGGGCTCTAGATACCACATTGTCTCAACCACAAACCAATGATTCCACCTTATGGTCAGACATCACTAACCATCAGGGATTGGTCTTTATCAAAGTTGATGCAAGGCTCCAAAGTTTTTTTTTTAAACACGGCTTCTAGGACTAGTAACTCAGACCCAACTGCTACAGAGATTCTAGAGAATTTTTCCAACCAACGCTTCGAGGACTAGTAACTCAACTTACCTAGGGCTTCTAGAGAGTTTTTCCAACCAATTCTTCCAGTACTAGTATGTCAACCGACAGTTTTTTGCCGGGCTTCCAGAGAATTTGTCCAACCAAGGTTTCCAAGAAATAATAACTCAACCCAAAAACTAAAGTAATCATGAGAACCAACCATAAAAGAATCAATTGAAATATACCACAATATAATGGTTGTCCAAGAAATGGCACGGCTAGGAAAATCCACATGCATACCCATGCATTCCAAGACTAGTCAGGAAAAGAAACATGAAGAACAGTACCTGTAATCACTCACGTTGTAGTTGCTAATCTCGATGTCCACATGTGCTTTCCTTCTCTTCATTTTCCTTCTTTCTCCAAATCACCAAGTATCCACACTCTCCAAGAGTCCTCCAAGAAAACTCTAAGTATCCAAGAGTATGAGAGAGAGAGAGAATACTAAGAGAACTCCAAAATGCATTGACTAAGCCTTTCCCACTGATCCTCAGAAGCCTTTTTATTAATGACACCTCTATTTTATTCATTTTCCATTATTTTTCTTCAATTTCCTCCTCACATGTAACATGTGACCTTTTACCTCCCTTTTCTCCCAATTTCCATTATTTTCATAAATAAATATGCGAAAAATACTTTTGTCTCTTTAATGCCTTAGCCATAGCTTTTCCCAATTTCCTTAGCCATAATAAACAAAATAAACACCCCTATGATGTTTTTTCCAATCATTCATCTTGGAATACGTGTCCCATCCACCGTGGTCTTATAGATATTTTTACATGTATTTTTACCACACTTGTTACATCATTCTCCCTTTAAAGAGTGAACTTAATACCATTCAATTTCTTCTCGTTACTTCATATTATTCTACACAAGGGAGAATTTCAATTGTTTCCATGGAACCCCCTCCAAGTAGTAAGGTCATTTCCTTTGATTGGAGTAGATTGATAGAACCTCGTCTTCCTTCTTCCACACATTCCATTAGGGGAATTTTGAGGCCTAAAATGGCCTCCTGAGAAAGATGTGCAACCAAAAAAAACTTTATAAGAACTAATAGGATTCAATATGATGATGTCAACCATGGGGGATGATTTACCATTCTTGGAGTAAAAAAGTAAAAACATTAAAAATAAATAAAACTAATTTTTCAACTCGTATTTTCAATTTATCTCCCTAATTTTTTACTCAAATTTCAAGAAGGATTACTCTTTGGATGAAAAATTTAATTCCTATTCCAAGGAGTACCCCTGTTGCATACCTTCAATAGACCCTGCTACATGAAAAATGGGAAATACTTGAAAAAATGTGATTGCAATCACGTTTCTCATGTATTTCTCATTTTCTATGTAGAGGGATCCATCAAAAGTATGTAACATGGGTATTTTTGGATGAGGAATCAAATCATATATCTAAAGAGCGTTTTTTGCTTGAAATTTGAGTAAACCAATAGGGATATACGTTGAAAATATGAGTTAAAAGAAATATTTTTCTATTTTTTCCCTCTAAATTTTGATGATGTAAACTAATATTATTTTATAATTTCCTGAGGAGGCCCATTTAGACCTAAAAATTCCCCTAATTCAAAATCATTGTGAAGGCTTATGGTAAGAATGTGTGCCACACAATTGTAGATGAGGGTTATTCTATTCGTATTTTATCCTCAACTTCTTAGCAAGCTGTGTGTTCCCCTCAGCTTGTGCCTGTTACACAAAATTTGCTAGATTTTAAAAAAACCATTAGTGAACCTTTAGGAATCCTTCACAAGTTACCTATTACTTTGTAAGGTAAAATTGTTTTTTTTTATCTTATGGTAGTCAAAGGTCCCTTGGATTTTAATTTTCTCCTTGGGCGAGACTATGTCTATGCAATGAAAGTTTTTTTATCGACACTCTTTCATGTGATGTATTTCCCTCACGATAGAAAAAATGTGACTACTGACAACTTTCATTCATTCAAGGTATTGATTCAACTACCAACCATGTGACACCCTGAATTTCCCTTATATGAAAGTGGTACTTTCCCCACCATAGGTTAATTATGTGGCAGCCTATCTCATGTATTCAATTACCGATGTAAGCAAGCCTCTCATTTTTTCTCAACTTCTTTTCATTTATATATGGTAATTGACATGGTGAACCATTCAATTGGGAAATTTGAAACCGATCTTTATATCCCTATTGAGTCCCTTGACATGTGTTGCTTCCAAAGATGGAAGACCTCTTGGAAGCCGTGATCGAGGTTTTTCCATTTGTGTGTGTTCCTTCTAGATGGAAGCTATGAAAAATTCCTTATGAGGATGGTTCTTTCACTGTGTCAACCTCTTTAAAAAAATGAAATAGGTCCTTATGAGGATGTTTCTTTCAATGTGTCAACCTCGTTAAAATTGAAACAGGTCCTTATGAGGATGGTTCTTCATTGTGTTGAACTCGCTAAGAAACAAAATAAGGCCATGAGGATGTTTCTTTTATTGTGTCAACCTCGTTAAAAAATGAAATATACCCCTGAGGATGGTTCTTTTACTATGTAAACCTAACTGAAAAATGAAACAGGTTCCCATGACGATCGTTCTTTTATTGTGTCAACCTCATTAAAAAATGAATTAGATCACTATGGGCATAGTTATTTTCCTATGTCAACCTCGTTAAAAAATGAAACAGGTTCCCATGAGGATGGTTCTTTTACTGTGTCAATCTCATTAAAAAATAAAATAAATCCTCCCCTAATTGAGTCGAGTCTTTGAATAGATATTGTAAATGTTAATTCGAGTATTTCATTTTATCTCATAAATGAACCTTTATTCCATCGAGCTATTAGTATCCAATAGTCTACTTAGGTGAATGAAATGAAGCTTTGGGGCATGTTCCCTTGGAGGTTATGGTTTGGGGGAAATGAAACATATCTCAAGCATATATTTCTTATGTTTCAAGATTCTATAAAAATTAAACAAACCTATCTCAAGCACAACTTTCCTATGTTTCAAGCTTGTGTAAAAATGAATCCACTCTCAAGCATAGTTTTTCTCTATTTGAATCTTGTATAAAAAATTAAACCCATATTGATTCCATTTCGTTTATTATATACAAGACTTGTTAACCTCATGAAAATACCAAGCTTCTTTTTTTATATTTCATTGTTGTAAAACATATGAAAGTGTCGAGTTCTTTCCATATTTTCCTGCTCGTAAATTTAATTGAAATTCGATGATATGAGAAAAAATTTATCACTTTTTTGGACTCTATAAAATCACAAAAAAGAGAAACTCTCGAGTTCTCTTTTTATCCCTTTCCAAAATCTCCAAACATGAAAATATCGTCGAGTATTCTACTATTTCAACCTGTAAAATTAAATGAAAAATTGTATATTTAGTATAACTTTAACCCTTATCCGAACTGAACTAAAATTTTTACAAAAAAGGTATATGTTAACTAATCATGGTCAATAGATTTTTCTCTTGCATTATTTTACCCTTTTATCAGGCTTCAGAGACTAAATTTACGAAAAAGGGAATTGTGGAGTTTACTTATGTTTTTCTCCTAACTCCCTAAAAGTGAAAAACATCGAGCTTTACTTTCTCTGAGCGTGTTAAAATTTACATTGGAAGACCTAAATAAGTTTCTTTTTCTTGTCTTTTCAAAATATTTAAACACGAAAATGGCATTGAGTTACCCCTTTGTTGGACTCATAAAATATAAATAGTGTAGGACTCATCAATCATGGCGAGACCAAGACACTCCTTCCAAAGGTTCAATAAAAATACTTTGAAGGACTCATCCGAAGGATAAGCTTATAGGATAAGAAAATGTTATCCTCTTCAAGATTGAAAAGATAAAGAGGTACTTGCGAGCAATGGTGGGGGGAAATTGGGAAAAGGAACGTTGATTTTTGTATTATTAAAGGAAGTATGTCGCTCTTGAACATGACACAACTCCATCACACTTGTGTTTGGGTTGGGTAATCCATTTGTCTTACACTTAATTGAACCTCATTGAAAGTCTGTAGCTATTTTGGGCATTATCATGGAGTCAAATGCTGACAAGCCAATTGTTGTGTTGGAATGTGTTCAAGATAAGTTCAACCTTAGTTAATATTACCTTGCAAATCATAACCTTCAATCGCGTTGGTAATCCCTGAGTCAGTCCTGAATTACTCCAATTTTTTCTTCAAAACTTGACATGACTTCCATGTCGTAGAACCTCCTAAAACGAATCGATTCCTATCAACTTCAACTCATTATTCAGGAAGTTGATATAGAAACCATTTTCAGTAACTTGAGTCCTACATGCCTAAATCGTAGGTTTCTCACTTTCGACGATAGGTTCTGATAGTTTCCCTCTGATTGAATGATTCTATGAGTCTTCAAATTCATAAAATTTAATCACACTTCATAGATTTTTTTGTGGTATCTTTAGAACCATTGTCATTATTAGTGGTTTCTCTGCAGCTATTAATGGTTCATGTCATTAACTGGTAATCATATGGTTCTACCATGTTCGACTTCGAGACATTCACTCACATGGTTAGATTCGTACTATGGATCGAAATATGGAGGTCAAGCCCTCGATTTAGTTTCATCCATCCAAGTTTCATGGAGTTATTAAATATTCATTATTGTAAATATAGATCCATTAATGGTTGCATCCATACTGTGTCCATTGTTGACATGGATCTTCAGAAATATTTCCATACTGATTCTTTGAGATACGTCTAATCTGAGTATGGGAATTCCTACCTCAATGATATGTATATATATATATAGATTAGAAAGCATGATATGGTAACCTTGTATTGTTTGTTTCAGGTCCTCAACTAATTTGTCGCTAATCTGAACCTTTTACATGATAAAGAGATTCAATCATCAAACATATTTTTTGGCTTTGCACTTTAGGGGGAATTTTTTTCACTAAATGTTTTCACCATGATTGTTGATTCATATCTCTCGCCATTCGATGAATGTCTCAAATAAAACTCATATGAATCTTGAAGTAAAAAAATACCAAGGAAAAAAGAAATTTGGGGTTACACAGCTTAAAAACTATTTTTGATCATCTATGTAGTTTTCCTGAACAAAAATCGCACATGTGCAGGTTCTTCCACTATAAACTGCGCAGATCTACGCAATTTTTTCCACTATAAACTGCACAATTTTGTTCACATAGGTAAAAATAAAAAAGCAAGCTCTATAATTTTGGTTGAGGAATCTTATCCAAATTAGAAACCTCGAAATACTTCATACCTGTGCCTAATCTATTGGTACATGGAACTAATCTACTCCTCTTAAGCATCATATCCTTTAAGAAGAGGAACTAGAAACTTCCTCATCCTTCCTATAAATTGAGGATAGGACTAAAGGAATGGGAGACTTATATTTGTAAACTCATTTTGTTGTTTTGGGTCTGAAGAGCTTGTCATCAAGGGAAGGAAAGGAGATTATTGGAAGATGCTTGCAAGATCAAGGAAACCAGGTTGTAAGCTTGCTTTCCCTTTGAATTTAATACGAAGTAATTGTTCTTTCCTAATTGTGTCTATTTTGATGTTATTTGCGATAGTCCATGATCACTCGCATGGTTTATGGCTGATTATTGATTCAATTATATGTTGTATGCTAATTTAGGGATTTCATTTACCTTTTCTTTCATATGCAATATTCTTTGATCCCTTTGAATTTTTTTTGTCCATGCAGATCTCTTTTTGAGAATCATGGAGAAGTTATGGAAAGCATTTGGAAAGACTCTAAAGAATTGAGGAAATTTTGGTTGTGGAAAGCCCTGAAAGGACTTATACAAGAAATTTTTTAATAGGTAATTGATTCTTCACATACTACATGTTTCATGTTTTAGTTATAATCTAAGGAGAGGAAGAAATTATTTCCTTGTTTGTTTTTATCTTTCCTTTAGGAATATAGGGAGATCGCTTATGTTGACAAAAGGGATTTCTCTGCATAACACACGTTTATCCTATTGTGGCTGCCATACATGGGTATTGATTGGAGATAGTCTCCCAAAATCCTTTTCACAACGAATGAGCTTGCAGATGATAGAGGTAATATTATTGTTTTCTTTAAATTAATTTAGTTTCACTTTATTGTCTTCTTTAATTAGAATAAAATTTATTTTAGAATGTTCTCTAACTTATTTTATTAAATTGTATAGTTATTATTATGTAATATACATTTTTTATACATCAATGCATTTTTGGGGACAGGCCTCCTCCCCCACCAGAGGGAGCAGATGAGGAGATGAGCAAGGCCCAAGAGGGTGAGGCACATACACACGGGGGCATGGGAATCTGGGCCCATAGGGCTGCAATGAGATTTAGGATGGACTACTCCTACATATTGTCTATAAGTTATAGAAGTCTTTCGGTAGTAATCACATGCAAGGAACATTTTCGACGCATTTCGAGCAAACCGGTGTGCTTCATCATGAGGACTATGTGAGAGAACATATCAGGACGTTAAGTTTAAATAGATGTATAAATGGCCAAAATAGATGGTTAACAACTATTTTGACTTTGAAAAATGATTAATAACAACTATTTTTATTGTATTTTTAGATTATTATTATTATTATTATTATTATTAATTTTTTTAAATTTTTTTATTCATTAATTAATATATTAATTAATTATTTAATTAAAAGTAATAATAATATATCTATATTTAGTTTTATTTGTTTATTTATTTATTTATTTTTACTTTTATTTTTTATATTTTTTTTATTTTTATTTTTTTTTCATGGAAAAAAGAAATATAAAAAAAATATAAAAAATAAATAAATAAATATAAATTATAAATATAAATAAGTAAATAAACAAATTATATATATATATATATATATATATATATATATATATATATATATATATATATATATTATTAATTAATTAATTAATTAATAGAATAAAATAAAATAAATAATAATAATAATAATCTAAAAATACAATAAAACTAGGTGTTATTAATCAATGTTCAAAGTCAAACTAGTCAGTATGCTAACATCTAGTTTGGCCATTTCTACATTTATTTAAACTTAACGTCCTGATTTGATCTCTCACCTAGTCCTGATGATGAACCACACTGGTCGGTTCGCAACGCGTCAACAATTTTTCATTGCATGTGATTACTACCAAAATAATTCAATAACTTGTAACGATGGATCACATAAGCCAAAATTCTAAAAATATTGTCTATAGTTTTGGTTGAGGAGGGAGTCCGTCCGGTGAGGGATTGAGACATTAATGGAGATTCTAGGTTCATTGATTTCTTAAGGGACTTTTTGAATGAGATGATGATTCTTATGTGTCATATCATCATATTTAGTAAGATACTGGCATCGATGAGGGATGGAGGGAATGCTACGCTCATTATGTTAGATCAACATTCACGGAATGCTACCCTATCAGATCATGATGATTAGGGTGGTGATCATGCTTCAGGTATTACTACCCCATCGGATCATGGTCAGGCTGTCGGTTATCCTTCGAGTACTACACCTCCTTGTCATTGACCTAATGATCATATGCCATAGATAGAGGATGTGCCTCATGTTTCTCCTAAGAGATAAAACCAACCAGCTCCTCCTCCACCTCAAAGCTCGAGAGACATTGAGGCAGTTGTTGACCATCCATTGTATTCTACTACAGACCAGGCTGCCACTACTATGTCTATTGTATGAGATATTTGATTACAGTTATTTGACTTGGTTACATATATATCACATTTTTTTGTTCATGTTTATGTACTTAATTTATTTGTTGGTGTTGATGTTTATATTGTTATATCATGCTAGATATGTTCCTTTAATGTGCTTATGGATAGATGTGTATATGTATATTAATTTGAGGATGTGTGTGGTGATGATGGTATATTACAATGTTTGTGCCTTGTTATATGTGATCATGATGATGATTCCTTGTTAGATTATTAGATTTGTGTGCTAGCTAATGGCATTTATATGTGTTAGAGGTGTATATAATTAGATGATAGTGAATTTGAATGTGTATCTTAGATGATGTTTATGTTTGTTAGATGGTTATCATCATGATGTTTATTTTTATGAAATAATATTTATTATATATTATGTATTGGTGAATTTATATCAAAATTTTATATATGAAATTGCATGCTAAATGACTTGAAAAAAAAATGCAAAGATATTTTTATAAATTACAAGGTTTAGCATGGTTGAAACTATGATTTTAAAATTACAATAAATAATTTTGTATTGCATAGATAGTTCATTCATATTCATTCTAACTTAATTAGTAAAATATTTTAATACTCATGAAGAAACAATAATTAAAGGTAAAATAATTTAGTTAGTTCTAAATAAGATGAAAATGTGTAACTCCTTAAATTTTTAATATTAAATATTAACAATAAAAAATTATTCAAAAACAAAATTTAACCAATGAAAAATTACACTATGGTCAATCTATATATAGAGATAGAAAACCAGTACTATAGATCCATTTTATCACAAATGTATCAATCACTAAAAGAGATTAAACATTTTGACATGTACATCTTTTTTCAAGTTTTACATTCTAAAGAGCGATTTTCATATAATGAGATTTGATCCCTCTTGGATTTTGTTAGATCAGTTGTTAAGATGGATCTATATTAGTCTATAAAATTCAATCTATTGCTAAATTTAAAAAAACCTATGCCATAATTGCTTTATAATTAATTTATATTTATTATGACTATATTGGATCTATATTGGTTTATAAAATTCAATCTATTGTTAAATTCATTTTTTATAAAAATTAATTTATCCCTAAAATTATGAGGTTTTCAAGCAATTTAAACATAATATTTATAACAACTCTTACAAATTTAAATTAGAAATTTCTTTCTCTTATGATGAGGATCAAGAAATATAAAATAAGGCTTGTGAAGTTACTTGTATTCGTGGATTTTCTCTATTGGAAGTTCTCCATTAAAAAGGCAAGTGAACTTTTTTCTAGTAATAAATTTATAACATTTTGGTGATATTTTGGTTCTTTATTTGTTATTGTAGTAGTTTAAATTTAACTCATTTTCATTATAAGTATGAGTTAAATAATACAAGAATCATACTATATTATATTTACACTTTTAACAAATAATGTATTTGATTATTTCTTAATGAACAACTCAAGGAATATTATTTTTTCCACATAGTTATCACTAGATTGTCACTAAAATTATTTTTTTCATATTGCTCCTAGATAATATTACATCATGTTCACAATGATAAATACATGTCTACTTTAAATAAATTACTTATAAATACATAAAAATAGATATGTATTTTACATTATATAAATAGGAAAGAAAAATGCATCACCAAGTCTATTAGAAATTCAAGCATATGTCTCTTAATCACTATCATATTATTTACCATTTAATTCTTAGCCATAAAATCTTTATTAATTCAACTTTTATTTATACTTACAATTGAAAAGAAAATTCAAAATTCTTCCATTATCTATGAAGAAAAAAATAAAACCTCTCATGCATCCATGTAAGCCCATTTTCTTCTCTTATGGTCCATAAAAAGATGTAATCCATATTTTATGCATACATAATACCTCCTTTTAATTTACATACTGTTTCAAGGACATAAATTTAAATATAGTAAACAATACTTTACCTCTCATGTCAATAATTTAATATTACATATTAATACACAATTTTTTCATTGTTAAACTCCTCATAGAGTTACCACTGCATGATTCATATTGATTTTGAACTAAACAAGAAGAAAAAACATGTGATCTAATTAATAAACCAATAAGTATCTAAATTGAGAATAAATCTTCAATGTTTTTTCTAAATTCACTATTTTTTCATTTTGGTTATATTCTTCTCATTTTTATATTTGAGAAGGATAGTGACTGTGAATCTTTATCATCATAGATATTGTAGAAAATTGGAAATACTTATTTTTAAGTGTAAATATATTTCCAGTGCTAAAAAATGTGTAAAAACGTTTGTGAATCTTACCAATTATAGAAAAATGCCAGAAAGATGAATATAAAACAATATAATTAATGAAACAAAGAAAAAAAATACATACAAAAATAGTCTAAATGATTAAATAACACAAGTAAATATCACTCTCCATTGTCATCACCCTGATTATCTTCCTCGCTTGGCATGATAATGCTATTATTCTCAAAAATATGTTTTGATCTAGGGTCATGTATTAATATGAAAAACCAATCTGTACCCAACACACCTTGATAAAAAAACACATGGTTGCAGTGTTTTTGGAAAACATAAGGCTCCCTAGCTTCATGCCACATCTTTCTAAAATTGATCGATATCGGCCCATTATCGTGATCCTCCTTTACTTTATTTCGATCAAAGGTGTCCCATCACTTGGACCTAGAAATAACACATTGGAAAGAAGAGAATTCCACTTGAATGATATCTTGTATCTTTCCAATGTAACATAACATCTCCTACATTTGGTTTTTATCGCAGTGGCTAGCATGACTAGATTTGTTGAACTCGATTTTCACTCCACAGTATTATGTCATGCATCCATAATCAGAATCCTACATGAAAAAATGTTGTCCATATGCCCACATAGATGAGAACAAATGCACCTATAAAAGAGTGAAAAAATCAAAGTGTCATGTGTCTAATAACCCGAACATAATGAAAATTATAATATATATGTGTGTGTGTGTGTGTGTGTGTGTACAATTCAAAGGTATAGTATGAAGCTAAAAATGTACAAAAAGACATTATAACTACTAACTTCTTGTGCCCAATCCCTATGTTTAGCGCATCCTCTTCAGCACAGGGGTAACAACAACATGCACAATATTTCTCTCTGACTTCATCAGCAACCCAACTGTTAGGCCATTTCATTAACATATTTTCTTTTAAATGATCAGGATAAGGCACACTTCTACCACTCAACCATTTCAATTCTTTCCTATCAGTGTCTCATTTCCTCCGTTTTTTCTCATACAATGAAACGCACAGTTGTGTCATTTCCATATCGTAAAGAATGAATTTGTTGATGGCTTTAATTTATGAATTCGATAATGAAATCAAATCAACATATATAGTATGTATGGGATAAAAATGTGAATTAATATGAAGTTCAAGGTAAATACTTACTATGTATATATTTGACAAATGATAAGCCACTTAATCTTGATTCTGTGCATCTTTCCATTCCTTTTGAGAAGACCCCCTTCTCTTTTGTCTTCATACCTTTAATCATCCCAAATCCTTGCACCTAGTGTGTTGATGATATGCTTGATGTAGTCAATGGAATAATAGAAATACTTATATGATATATACCTATCTTCCATAGAAAAATCAAGTTTTTTCCCTTTTTTGAACAAAACATTTCAATTTCTTCATGTACCTTGCTAAGAAGAACATCCAATGACAAGGAACCGCTACAATTAATTCATCCTCATCTACTAGGTGAATTAGAATATGAACTTACAAAACCGTGAAACCCGTTAGGAATTCCTTCTTAAACATACAAACAATCTCAATTACCTCTTCATGCCACTATGGAATCCTATCCATATAAATCTCCTTTGATGTGATCCAACGTAAAAATGCAGATAATTTATATATGTCACATCATAGTCCTTTGGGGAACTCATGGTTCACACACCCACACATGAGTAGACGATAATGACACTGCATAGTAAATAGTGTATTATACAAAAAATAATTATAAAATATCTCATTGCATAGAATTACAAAATATAATAAAATAATGTTTTTGAAATATGTACTCTTAGAAGGTTCAAATGGTCTTGCGATTCCAACCCTAATAAATGATCTTCCACAAAAAATCAGCAACATAGTGAATACCCATATAAAGAAGGAACCCGCACACTCATTGTAAATTCTTTTGCCAAAGAATTATTATCTTTCATTAAAATTTGTGGTACATCACCTTCTTTGAAAGACGAAGAGGGACCAACCTGTCCTCTAGTTTCTTGTCTTGGAAAATGTTTGTTTTTATTTTTTTGAAGAAATAAGATCTCTCCTAACAACCAATATGTCATTTTATTTCAATGATATGTGCCTCGATAAAGAAGATAAAAAATTTTTAAATGTATTCATGGGATCTAGTAAGTGGGCATCCATAAGATGATCTCAATATGGGAGCTCATACAAGACAAAATTCGTTTTCATCCCAATGGGAAATTTCTTAGCATAGGTGTCGAAGAATTCTAGATCATTAAACATAGGCTCCCTACTTGAATCGAACATTTATGTAAAATAATTCTCCTATCTCTCTCATATTCTCTAAGACACTGGACTTGTGTCATTATTGCGGACCTTTGGTTCTCTCTAGTTAACCATTGGAAGTAGATGTTTCTCTTTTGTAAGGGTGTTTCTCTGGGAGGAATACCCTGGAGTAGTCATACACTGGATTTCATAGGTGGTCAGAGCACATAGCCTTCAAAGAAGTTCCACAAAATTTATAGCCATGATACCCTTTTGTTACAAGTCCTATGAAATTATTGTATGCAAGCCAACACATTAGCAAACATGAATATCAAAAAATTGTAGTGAATTAAATTAGTATGTGAAAAAATATTGCTACGTATATAAACAAATCATTAAAAAAGTAATTTACCAGAACAAACTCCCAAGCCCAAATAATAATGTATGGTGTAAGTACATATTTCATATAACGTAAAACTAATCTCTGTTGTGATGGGTCTTGACACATCGTACAAATGTATCCCTTCCCATAATTCCTTCAATTCATCTACCAATGGTTGTAAGTAGACACACATATTCTTCACTTATCTTCTTCCAAGGACTATGAGAGCTAACATAAGATGTTCATTCTTCATGGAAACCATGGGGGCATATTTTTATTGATCACTATTATAGGCCAAACAGAGAAATTGGTGTTTTGGAGGGAATATGGGTTGATGCCATCCATGGCTATGCTGAGTCGTAGACTTCGTAGTTCATCCTTGAATTTTTTAGGACAAGTATCCTCTATATGCTTCATAGATATTGAATCTGTTGAGATTCCCATAAATCCTGACTCATTTTGGTGTGAGGCATGTCATCCCTACAACATACCTAATTATTTGCAAAAAAAATCCTTTGAATCCTTGGGATTATAGGCATGTGCCCCAATATATTATGAGGAGTACCATGTGATTTACCCATTTTTTTAAATACGATAACTTTCATGCCCATATTTCATACATATCTGTTTGTCTTCTTATTTTTCTCTATATATAATAGAATTGTTCAGACACGCTGATATGATATGTACTCAACACCCAAAATTTTCAGTAACTGTTGTGCCTCTTTTCATCTACCCAAAAATACATTATCACTAGGAAGAAACTTATCTTTGAATAACTGCAATTGGTGTGGAGTGTTATTATACACTTTCAATATTTAACGTTTGCAAAATCGACCATTTTTAATGTTGATTGTCTGACAATATTTCTTAAAATATAAGTAACTTGATCAATCATGCAAGTGAATTAACTCAATATTTCTAGGAAACATGCATTCAACATGCCAACTTTTATTTCAAGTTGTATGGTAACATTTTTGTCCACATCCTAGTTGAATTTGACTTATCACTAAGTCCAAAGAGAGGGGTGGTGGAACCATATTTCAGACTTTCAAATAAGGTATCAGTGATATGAGCATCATCCCCTATCTTATCATTCTAGAATGCATCTAACAACATTTCCTCCATGGCATTCATATCCCGTAAGTAATAATCCATACCAACCTCTATTTGATTGCCTTTGTTTCCAACTTGTGATGAGGAATTATTATTATTGTAGTCATTACTAATTGGTGAATCTGGACGTAATGGGAATTGAATATGTGGTTGATTGAACCATTCTTTATATGCTTTCTCTCCGATTCTTTCTCTTAATGCAACCTTATCTCGAGTTGATGTTGTTGTGGGGTGTACCAGAAGATGGTAGGTGGGTTACTCATCATCACTAGAATCCTAATTTTTAAAAAAATTGAACATCATTAATACAATATCAATGATATTATTAAGCACATAAATGCTATTGGTTTTTTCAAATTACAATATACCAAACAATTATTACCATCGTTAATCCAGGATTACAGCTAGAAAATGCCATGGTCCAATAGGAAGGGTGAAGAGGTTGTCAATTTTCATCTACCAACTATTTGCAATATGTTTCTCCTAATAATAACTTCTGATATTTTTGAAATGGAGCTATATGTTTTGCATGTAAACTCAATTATGAATTAGGATCCTAAAAATTTGGATACATTTTTATTCAAATTTGCATGGATTAAGAAAAATAAATTCAATTAAATGATCAAAATATAAATAAAATATGAACTTACTGGAGATGGAGAAGGAGAACTCCATGAAGGACTTTGATTAGGAATATGGAATGAGTTGGAATTTGAAGAATTTGCCATTTGATATTATTGATATTTTTTTCATGCATTTGATAAAAATTAGAAATAAAATATTGTATGTGTTTCTAAAATTAACTTTGAGCACCACATAACTACAATGTGAATTTTAATATAGTTTTCAAACCATTTTTCAAGAATAAGGAGACTTTAAGCAAAAAATATATATTTTTAACTATAGTAATTCATGTGGATGCGTCCTAATGGATAATTTGAGATTAATATGCCATTTTATGTGAAAATAAAATTTAAGATAGATTTTAAACCCTATTGGTGCACTTTTCATAACAAATTGCACAATTGCATTTAAATTGTAACAACATTGGGGCATACAAATAATACCCGTACCCATTTCTGGCATTCCAAAAAATATAAAATATATTATCATATCAGTGCTCTTATATAAAACCACACCGATGAGTTTAAATAAAAATAGCATCGTTACACACCTGCTTTGAGGATTTTGAAAAAAAAAATGAATTATACCATATCAATGCTCTTATCAAAATTAGAACACAGATTCAGTTAAACACAAACAACACCATTACATTAAAATATTAATCGCACTATTTCAAGATTTTGAAAAAAAAGATCGTATCATCTCGATGCGTTGAAAAAACTTGGCACCCCGACAATTTCGATGCACTTGTAAACGCAATAGAGATCTTTACTATTGAACACAATGATGTTTATATTAACTGAAGAAAAAAAAACATCATTTTTTTTCTTTTTTTAAAATTAAAAAATGAGTGGAAATTGATTTTCGAAACTTAGTTTCATAAAGTATTTTAAATAGTAAAAATTTATTCATTATTTCTTTATTTTTTACCAAAATTTCAAGCGAGTGATTTTCAAGAGAGATATATCAGGAACATCATGCAGCATCATCATACTTTGTAGTAAGAAACTATTCAAAAAATCATAAGGTGAAAGATACGGTGATTCACTCAAAACCATGTATAGCAAAAAATTTAAATTTTATTGTTGATTTACTAATAAAAAAAATTGGAATTTATGTTCGGGTTTAATTAAAAGAGAGATCATTTTCAAGAGAGACATATTGGGAGCGCTGTGGAGACCCAGAATATTTTAGAACTGAAAAAGTATTATAATTTGAAAGGTATGGTGATGATCGGGACTTATGCAGGAACACAACATAAGACAAATATAAACATAAACAATGAGATGTAGTAGAATAAAACTTCATTTTATTAACATCAAAGAATTTAAATATGCTTACATATAGAATGGAAATAAACTAGCTCGAGCGATGGTAGCTAATATATGGGAAGAGATGTGTTGGCTACATGCCTCTCAACTATGTTACAATGAGGCTCAAGGGCCTTCTTATTATTCAAAAACAAAGGGAAACCCTAAACAACCAAAAACCTAACCCTAGGAGATAGAATGCAAAGAGTTTGTGGGCCCCGTTGGGTTAGTTGGGAAACCAAATTCCCGGGGTCGTAACTTGGTCATATGACCTTCGTTTGGCATGTACGATACCTTGTTAGAAATATCTCTTTGAGTGCTATAAGATTTGCAGGGGTCAAAACTATTATGGAAGTTTAGGACCCAAAAAACTGCTAAAACTAGTAAATGTTTCTATAGTAAAGGAAACTTATGAAACCAACTAGAGGCATAGGTGGAATAGGTGGAATAGGTGGGTGGCCACCAATATCCACCTAGATCAAATGGTTCACTCAAAACCATGCATAGAAATTTTTAAAAATTTTCCCATTAAATTGTTTTACAATTTCTATTAAATTTATTCACAATTAAAAGAAAAAATAAAAAATAAATTAAAAATAAAAATAAATTAAAAAAATTAAAACAAAATTAAAGAAAATTAAAACCTTTGTATAATAAAAAAAAATACTATTGATTTTACTAGTGAAACTTTTTACGATCTTTGTTCCTATTAAAATTTATTTAAAATTTAGAAAAAAACAAAAAAATTCAATACTTACCTTAAACCCTTGTTTCCTCTTACTTATGTGACTGCAAAATTTCACCTGGGGTTTAATTTCTTCTACCACACTAGTAGAAAATGTTGTAGTGACTAAGTGACTAAAAACTTTAGTCACCGCAATTTTTTCAAGTGAATTACTACTAAATTTAAGAAATTTTAAGTGACCGAACTAAAAATGACTAACTTAAACGACTAATTTAGTCTAGAGATAAAATATACGACTAGATAATAAGTGACTAAAATAAAAACCACCAACTTAAATGACTAATTTAGTCTATGACTAAAATATATGACTAGATAATAAGTGACAAAATTAATAATGATTAAATTAAATGACTATTATAGTCCAAGAATAAAAATATGACCAAATAACAAGAGCAAGTAGTATATGAATTATTCATTTATGTTAGTAATTTTTAATTGTGGTGCATAATTGTTTTCAAGCCAATAACTATAAATTGTGGAATACCATTTAGTTTGGAAATTATCTCCTCCCAAGTCTTAATTTTATATTTCCTTCTTATTTGTTTGTAAAAATACATTATTCCACTCAAGGGATGCATGCCCTTTCAACTTTGTAAATATATGCTTCACTCTCTCGGGGTCCTCAATTTCTCCATATTCCCAATCTAATAAATCATATAGTCTTATCTCCCATGGGGCCTCTACTATTCACTCTTCGTTACTCACATCATGAATATCTACAACAACCCCTATTTTCTTAGCTTCCTTCATGGAATCCATTATAGTTAACATGGACCTCAACATCTAGGAGATTTTATTTGTAGCTATGTTTCCCTCTACCCTATGCTAGTATTCATAATTCCCTTATGTGTTCTTTTGCAATTCTCCTTATTATAGATCCACCAAACAAACTCTTTTTGATGACATTGTTCTTCAATTTATATGTGGGCCTTAAACCTACTTTGATACCAACATAATGCAACCTATATTAGTATTTACACAGGAAACAATAATCATGGTTACAAATCCACTTCAAACAGAACACATGATAAGCAATTAAAAACACACACAAAGTTTTGTATTCTAAACAAAATAAAAATTTACTTTACTCTTAGAAAGGCACGGAACCCATATCAAGAACCACTTAATTCTTGTTTTGGTTAAGCTAACTTTTTGCACTCAACATTTCATTATAATTTACACTCTCAATATATATATATATATATTTTAAATTTCAATAAACCAATTTTTAATCAATCAACCACTTAGGAACTATAATAATTATTAATAAATAAAATAATAAAAAGCTCTCTCAATTTGAATTTTATAATAAGAATAAATAGCCAACCAAAAAATAAATATGATCACAAACACTCTAACTATAAATAATTTTCCTCAACAAATTCAAATTTCCCTCAATAATTTCTGTCCATATTAAAATTTCCCTCCATAATCTCAGTCCATGAATTTACATCAATGAAATCATCTAAACCCTCAAGGACTTCAATAAACTAGACCCTAATAGTATGCCTCCAATGAAATCCATTGATATCCACCATTATTCCACAATGGCCTCGAAAAATATGACGAATATGGAGGCCATGAATAACAATGGAAAGAAGGTGGATAGGGATCTGATGGTGGTTTTCCTCTACTGATCACGATGAATTTCGTGAATGATAACTGAATCGATGAACAAACCCTCGGTGGCATTGCCTTCATCCAGTATGTGGGTGCATAGAATCAGCCATGATTGTGCTCCTTCATTCCCTTGCTTATCTCCTCGGGATGCCCAGAGGAGGCTTCAACCGTGACATTTGATCCTCTGCCTCGGCTTGTCTGAAAACGCCATCAATTCCACCCTCACCACGGATTTAGGGTTGTAGCTCCTTCATGTCCACACAACTAGAGCCAAGGAGGTGGTTGATATTGTCATGGAATTTTTGCACACGTGCTTGTTGTTGAAACAATGCTTTTCCAACTCCAGTTGGCTTGAATCGCTCCAAATATAGTGCCAAGGTACCCATCACCATGGTCCCATGCTTGGGATCACTAGCTGACCAGCCTCAACCTATGCTCTTACCACAAAGATCTTGACATCCATGATCACATTCCTCTATTAGGATTGCAAAGAGGTATGTTTTATTGATATCTCTTTTGTATTTTTTAGAACACTTTCCTCTAAATAAATAATTTTTCAAGTCAACTCTCTAGTGGCATTCGAGAATTAATGAACCCTAAAAACATCTAGAACATCAATTTTCTTTGGCATTTGAATTTTGTATGCATTTACATTTATGAAAATTCCCTAACAAACATTATCTTTAAATAAACACTACCAAAGCGTAATTTTCAATGACCTTCCATAAAAAAAAAATTTGAACGACAGACCCTAACCAAAAATTTCAAGCCATGGAGTGTTTCTTTGGCTTTAGAATGATGGATCTAGAAACATTGCACTCATATGAATTATATCGCGACCAATGTCATCTCAATGTGTATAAAATTTACATAATTCTTATCCTATTCTTCGGGACATGAGTGTGATTTTAAACTTCCCTTTATGTGAAGGGAAAAGTTGTGAGAGGGTGCAGATATTTCCCTCCATCCACCAAATAGATGGATTATTTTAATGGTTTTCTTGCGACAAGTGACCTTGTGTCGCTCCATTGTGCTGTGACAAAATAAACACTACAGATTCTCAATCTTGAAACTTTCCAACACATAAAGACAGGTAATGGATCTAGATTATTTCAAACTATTTATATTTGGCACTATTAGTTTATTACATTCTCCAGAACATAGTATTCAAAATCGGAACCAGTGACCGAACTAGTCCACATATCAAACTCGGTTTCAAACCAGAACTGGTCAAACCATGATTGGTTAAATGTTGTTAATTTTAGGTTAACATGTTATTTTCTTAGGGAAGTTACTTCAGGGATCCATATTAACCTGATTTTTCATTAGAAATCACATAATACATCGTTATAATGAAATTAACTGAAGAAATAACATAGATAAAAGATGCATTAGAAAAGCTAAGATAAGAGTACACAACAATATGGCACAATCCAGGGAAAAAATCCAAGACGTGGAAAACCCTTTATCACTTCATCTTATTATTAATATCAAATGTTTAGCAGAGGGAGAAATTACAACAATTTAAAGTCAAAATGACTTGCCTATTTTAATATCTAATATGACTTCCTATGGACAAGTGAATAGCCGAAAAGTGCAATATCATCATTTTATCAACAGTAGTCAGCTAAGATCTGGTTAGGGTTTCTTACAGTCCACTATTTTTCCATTCAATTGATCAAGAAACCCTCCTTTCAACTACAACTTTCTTTGGAAAATAATAGGTTGTCCATTTCTAGCCCTTATAACTGATCTGAACCTAAGATAGGATTCTTGACCCCTCTATCTAACCTAGTGCATGTCTGCAGACCTATCTGGGGTAATGGCTCTAAAGTGCAGACACAGAAAGGGAGAAATTATTATTTAAATTTACCATAAATAAGCTCAAAGTCAATACCCAAACATGAACTGACTTTCTAGGGTTGAATTCAGACTTGTAATGACAGGATTACCCATACAATATGTCCTAAAATTTCATCAAGTCATGTGGTTGTTTATCTGAGGAATCACATCCCTAGTTGTTGAAGAAGAAACCCAAAATAGAAAACCCTTTTTCCTCTTCAAGAGCTTGGCTACCTTAGATATAATTTGGAGCCCTTTGATGTATCAAATGAGGTTTAAGACACCTCTATATATACAATTTTTAACAGAAAAAATACATGACTATTGGGACTTATGATGATGAGGCTGACCTTGACAATTTCCACATGAGTGGGTGTAAATTCAAAAACACGCTTCTTCTTGTCCAAATTTGATGATCTTTAGGTTGATTTTGGTCCTCTCTAAAAGAGGATTTCAATTCAATAATCATATCCAACAAATAGGTTATCCAATGATGGAATGTGGCCCTAGTTTCTAATTTTAACACTCCCTTTCAACTAGGGAGAATTCCACTTGATATTTTATCATGCCATCCAATCATCATGAAATATCTTGACATCACGTGCCATCTCTATATATTATTTATTCTCTACTCTACTGAAAATTGATAAGAATAATGAGAAGAATCGATAGGGAGTGAGTCACAAGACCTTACCACTCTCTACTAGCAAAAGTTAGTACATACTCCATATAACCGGATGTAAAACCATAATCAAACTTGGTCCCAAGTGATCAAGTTTTTTGAACATCATTCATCCTAGACATAGGGAGTGCAACAGTACACGATGCCTCCATCAGTAGTTCTATGGTCCCAACCACTTTTCCCAACTCATTGGCCAGATGAGAGGTAATTCGCATGTGTCCTGGACTACATGGGTAGGATGAAGTAGGAACATTAGCAGGGAAAGAATATATCACATCCTGCTCACAACCACAGATAGGGAAAGGAGAATCCACATCCTACAAACACAATTCACAACCATACGTAGGGAAAGGAGAAACCACATCCTACAAACACATGTCACAACCATACGTAGGGAAAGGAGAAGCCACATCATACAAACACATGTCAGAACCATACATAGGGAAAGGATAAACCACATCCTACACGCATGCAAACCAAGATTATGGAAAGGATAAACCACATCCTACATGCATGCCAATCAATAATTGTAAGAAGAATCCTACATGCGGGGAAAGGGTGAACCATGTCTCACCGACATGTCAACATCAATCGTAGGGAATGAGAATCCTACATGTGGGGAATGGATGAACCACGTATTACCGACATGTCCAAACACATATTCTTGAATGTATCTCTCACTAGGTATCCACAGGAGAAGGTGAACCACTCATCCCACTCTTATGCCATAGGATAAGGTGAACCCATAAGGGGAGTTTTGAGGTCTAAAATGGGCCTCCTAAGAAAAATGTACAACCAAAATAAAATTTAGAAGAACCAATAGGATTCAAGATGACTATTTCATCCATGGGGGATGATTCACCATTTTTTAAGTAAAAGGGTACAAATATTAAAAAATAATAAAACTACAACTCGTATTTTCAACTTATCTCCCAAATTTTTTACTCAAATTTTGAGCAGGAGTACTCATTGGATGCAAAATTTAATTCCTCATTCAAGGAGTATCCATGTTGCATATTTTTGATGGACCCTGCTACATGAAAAATTAGAAATACATGAAAAAACGTGATTGCAATCACGTTTTTCATGTATTTCTCATTTTTCGTGTAGTAGGATCCATCGAAAGTATGCAACATGGCTACTCCTTGGATGAGGAACTAATTTTTTCATCCAAAGAGTACTCCCGCTCGAAATTTGAGTAAAAAAATTAGGATATAAGTTGAAAATACAAATTGAAAAATTAGTTTTTTCTTTTTCCCCTCCAAAATTTGATGATGTAATTAAATCTTATTTTATTATTTCCATTATTATTTTATAATTTCCTTAGGAGGTCCATTTTAGACCTCAAAATTCCCCTAATTCTCTCATCCTATGCATATCTCATCAATCATAGGGGAAGGTGAACCACTCCCCCTACACACATGTCAAAACCATCATGGGGTATCATAAGGGAAGGTGAACCACTCACGCTATACATAGCGCACCAATAGGGGAAGGTGAACCACGCACCCTGTACATAGTGCACAAATAGGGGAAGATGAGCCACTCACCATATGGTAGATCATAGCTCTCAAGAAGTACCCTAGGTCCCTATGAGCTCTCAAAACTCAATGTTCAACCATGAACCTCCTAGCAAGGTCTATCCACAACTCCCAACCTCTCTTTGAAGAAATTAATATTCTAATTCAACAATGATGAATCTAGGTAGCTTTCCAATGTATCGTAAAGCGGTATTCAATGTAGTGGAGTACAGATTCTCTGAATAATATTGCAATATAGCATGTGCTTAAATGGCTCACTAAAGAACTTCTTCAACCAAAATGGATTCATAATAATACATGCTTGTTTATTTATATGATAAACCTCAATAGTGCTTTCAGAGAAACTAAATCAAGAGATATAGTACTATTTGTACTCTTTCCATCCATCATAATACCAACCTTTCCAACATCAAAATATTCATGGAATCTTGGATTCCATTTGTGTACCTCAAATTATTGATAATAGAGTAACTGAGATATCTTACTAAGAAAATATCAATACATAGATAGAGTATTCATAGCGAGGCATTTATCTAGGACACCGGGGATCCCACAAGATATGCATATGTAGACTCACAACTTCTTTGTCATATCTTAAGTGCATGAAATAGATTATCAATGCTAGGTCAAATCCCTCTTACTTTGAGAGGGTCATCAATCATATATCATCTTGAATATCTACACCTTTATGGCTCAACCGTAACTTACTTTGGATATATATAGAAAAGTGACCTTGCCAAAATATAACCAAAGTCATGATCATGCAACTTCCATGCAGACTTTCAAATAATAGGGATATCTGAGTTATTTCCATTATCAATACACATTTGGAAATAATATTCATCAGTTCATACTGCCAAGGATTATATAGCTCCCTCTTAAGACTTGTTTCATGTGATCATCTAGCTTTCAATTACGAGCTTCTCAAGAAAGGGATGAGACTTTTCATGAGGTAACTGCAATAATAAACTTCAAGGAAGCTCAAGGTCAGAGAGGAAAATTTTGAATAATCATCATGGTTCTTCTTTAATCAGGGAGAATAAATCCTCCCATAATATTATTTCAAAATATCTAAATTATACTCCATCGCTAAGTGACAAATGCCAAAATCAACATCTCATCTGCTTATTGTGGTCATATACAATTTGTCATGCACTTTCTTTAAGGAACCTCAATTTTCATGTTGATAAGAAATGTTATAGAGATATTCTCCAAAGTCCCATGCACTTATTCACTTAGTTGTTATTTAAAAAAAATAGGTTTCAAGAGTGCGGCAACCCTTTTCAAAATCTAAGGTGCTGCAAATTCTTTTATAGGGAGGTCCCTGTAGCTTCTTCAAAAGATAAGCTATCGAATGTTTCCGTATGTATTGTTCGCAACTTCGATTGTGAACAAGGCTATAATACAATCATAAATTTTCTGGGGCTACAATATATCATTATGGTTCCTTGATTCTAGTAATATCATGCATAATACTGGACTTGAAAATAGATCATAGATGATGTCGAGCTATAGAAAAGTGTCACACATAGTAGAACTTTTCCTTATATCATTGTGAGGTAACCAAAAATATTCACTTTACATGGTTCTATGATAGCTTCAAGTCTTCAAACTTCTAGGAGCATGATTCCTTTTGAATGATCCAATATATTTTCTTACAAACATGTCTTCAAAAAAATCTCTTCTCCACTACTTAAGGCTTAGTATATAAAAGCTGAAAGACGGTTAACTGTGTTAAAAATATCGAATGCTTTCATCACTTAATTCCCATAGCTATGTAAGTCAGAAAATCTCTAAAAGTTGGCTCACCTGATATAAGAAGTATAGATCATGTCATTGTAGAGTGTGCAGGATTTGGTTCACATTCATCATTTATCACTGTATGATGTACATATGCATTAATGCTCTGGACCCGTACTAATGATCCATCAACATAGGGGCCTTGGCTTATTTTTATTTATGAGTTGAGTTGTGGTTGTGTCTAGAAAAATAGTAAACTAAGGTTCTTCTTTTCTAGGCTATGAGAGGAAGAGAAACTCAGAAGTTCAACAGAGAGGTATAAGAAATAAATGTCAACATACTATCCAAGGCCATGACTGATCATAAATTTTATTATAATTTCCATACTTTGATAGATTTTTAAAATACCATAACTGTTTCAGGGCTTGTAAGAATTCCATGCATATACCAATATTGACTGAATGTATGTATATATGTTGATTTTTTATGCCAATATTTCTCTTCCTGCAAATATGATGTCATGCACATACTGCAGAAACCATGCCAATATATATACGCAATACCATAATGTATTCTTATAATTAGAGTATCTATTTTATGCATACAATGTGGATAATTTTACACAGCTAAGATAACATCCATACCATATGCAATAATCATATCTAAAACCATACACTGATTTCTATATGGTTTTGTCATACCAAAACATTTCCTACTCTTTAAATATATTGCTGGACACATATTTTATGTGCCAATGTGTTGAGAGTGAAAAATTACATATGCAATGAGCCAAAATAGGTATGATGGATTCAAAAACATGTGAGGTGCCTAGCAGTGATAAGATGCACCAAAACATACATCTGAAATGTAAGCTATAGGATCGAGCCAATAGAGCAAAGTCTTATACAAGATCAGGTTACTTGTATGATGATATAAACAAAAGGTACTATGCTAAATTTGATTGAGCGATATTGTCTATAGATGGACCGTGCCAACTGTAAGATGGCATATAAAAAATGGATATTGTCCTGAGATAGATATGTTGAGTGAAATTAGGACCTCTAACATGTAGGAATAGAGATACTTCTGTGTAGATGAGATCCATGAAAAATTGCAGAGGGAAAGGTATAGTCAAAAATCTCAAATTCAATAGCTGTCAACAAATTCTCTCAGACCAATGTGAGGAGCTCTGAGGGAGATATCTCTTGGGCTATTCTTTTGGGAAAACATGGCCATACACTAGATATATGTGTGATGTTTTGGTCCTCAAAAACAAGTATTATGAAACTTCAAACCATGCACCACAGTGGTTCAGAAATCATAGAATATTTAGTTTTTTAAGACATAATATCCTTCCACAAATAAATGCATAGAGGAGACTCCAAACTCAGTTAAAATAGAGTGAATTTGTCCTTCAAAATGAGCACACAATAATTGTAATGAACTCTTTGATTAGGTTTTCCTCTTAGTTATGGAGATCATAGTGATTATGCCCAAAATTTTATTTAATGCCACAAAGAGCTCATTCCTAGGAGTGCTTCTATCTTTTGATGTCATGAAGCCATCTTAGTGATTTCATTTTCTCTTGCTTGGCCTCATCCTCACCTAAGCTCTTATACTATGTTAATTTTAGGTTAAAATTTTCTTTGCGTAGGACAGTTACTAGAAAGATCCATATTAGCCTGATTTTCCATTAGAAATCACATAAGACATCATTATAATGGAAATAACTGAAGAAATAACATAGATGAAAGATGCAAAAGACAAGCCAATATAACAGTACACAAGGATATGGCACAATCCAGGGAAAAACCCCAAGACATGGAAAACCCTTCATCAATTCATCTTATTATTAATATCAAATGTTCAACAAAGAGAGAGAGAGAGAGTACTATTATTTAAATTAAAAATGACTTGCCAATTTGAATATCCAATATGACTGCCCTTGGGAAAGTGAATAGCCAAAAACTGCAATATCATCATGTTGTTAACATTAGTGAGCTAAGATATGGCTAGGGTTTCTTACAGTCCACTATCGTTCCATTCAATTGATCAAGAAACCCTCCTTTCAACCACGACTTTCCTTGGCAAGAAAAGGTTGTCCGTCGCTGGCCCTTAGAACTGACCTGGACCCAAGATAGGTTTCTCGACCCCTCTATCTAACATTTTGCATACTTGTGGACCTACCTGGAGTAATGGATCTGAAGTGTGGACACAAAAAGGTATAAATTCTTCCTTAAATTGATCATAGGTCATCTTGAAGTTAATACCCAAACATGACCTAACATTCTGAGGTTGAGTTTAGACCTATAATGGCAGGATTAGCCATACAAGTTACCCTAAAATTTCATCAAGTCAAGCAGTTGTTTATTTGATGAATCTCGGCCCTAGTTGTTTAAAAATAAACCTAAAATAGACATCCCTTCGTCCTGCTCAAGATCTCGACCAACTTAGATATAAATTGGATCACTTTGATGTATCAAATGAGGTTGAAGGGCCCTTTATATATACAAATTTTTTAAGGTCAAAAGACATTACCATTGGGTTATTTGATGATGAGGCCAACCTTGAAAATTTGAACATGAGTGGGCATAAATTCAAAAACATACTTCTGCTTGTCCAAATTTGATGATATTTATGTCAATTTTGGTCCTCTGAAATGAGGAGTTCAATGCAATAATAATCTCCAACAAATGAGCTATCCAATGGTGGAATTTTTCCCTAGTTTCCATTTTCAACAGACCTCAGTGAACCAGGCTATAAAAAAATACATGAAATAATATTTTTTTAATGAAAAAAATATTTTTAAGATTTAAAACCATGATTCCAAGCCAATAGAGATAAAATATGCAAACAAATTTCATCTATATACCATGAAATGGTTAATATATAAAAATGTAACCGAGTGAAATACATATCAACAAAAAAAAAAACATAATCAATGAGGCTCTAAATGGACTTTAGAGTCCGAAAAAAATGCTACAAGCTATGGGGCCACTCACCTACTACAAGTCTACATAGCAGTGATCAACATGATCACTCCCCATCATGATCAAACTCATCACCACTACTAGACATGAGAGCATCAACATGGGCTACATAAATAATCTAGCTTATAGTTTGAGGACTCCTAAGATTCCTCTGCAACCTCAATAGTATTGGTAGTAGTAGAAACAAAGCTAGACATCAAAATTACAAATCACTGATCTACATGACCACTCGTGAAACTCATGATTTATTCAACACTACTAGAAATGGGATCATCAAAAAGAGATACATAAACATCATCTAGCTCAAAGTCTTGAGACTTGGATTGCTCAACCTTTTAATGTGCATAACCAATGATTTTGGTTTCAGTGAAGGGTTCATCCCCTCAACCTTATAATGTGGTAGAAACAGCTTAGCATTCCTAGCTAATTATTTTCCTTTGAGTGAAGGATACATTTTTGTTAGGGCCATGGTAGACAAGTTCAACAATCAATACCACCAACATCAACGAAGTTCAACAATCAATGCCACCAACATCATCTTGCTAAACCTTGGTAGTTATCTTTAGCAAGACATGTTTATTGACAATTGAAGTGTGTAGTTCTAGTCATGCTCTCATCTCAACTCATATTTGGTTTGGCATAAAAACTTGAAGATTCGTTCCTTTGTTGCTAGTATATGTCCAGCCTTAGAAAATTTCTATTGCAGAAAGGATTGGCTGCTTTCTTTTCAACTGTTTGTTGTTATCTTGTACCCTTGTGGGTCTTGACAAACACCAACATTGTCAAGATTATTCGGTCAGGGGACTCCTCCCTTATCATGGATATTAATAATATGTCTAGTGATTATATTGAATATTTGAATATTTTATTTTTTCGTATTGAACTCACATTCAAGTTATTCATGCCTTCCTGTACTTAGGAGTAGTCTCTGAAGCCTCAATAGAGATGGATCAGTCTACTGAGGTCTAGAGAGATCTTCTTTGATGTATTTCCTACGCAAATATCTATAATACCAAAGTCAAAGAAATATCAATATGCAATTTCAACATCGTCCAGATACTTTTCGTTGTTTTGGTTAATAGTTTCATTGAATTTCGTATGGTTCTTAGAGCTATGCAGAAGGTTGGTAGGTTTACATTCTTATTCAAGTGAGAAGAGGAATTGTTTTAGTCTATGAGGTGACCAACATATGATTATATTGATGTGAGCTGCCATGGCCCCTAGGGTCAAAAAAATTCCATATTACGTCAAAGAGGACAAAACCATCTTCAAAATTCTAAATATGCATGTTCAAAATCCTTCATATCAAAAGCATAAAATCTTTACTACATGGTTTCTAGAAGAGAAAAGGATTATTGAGGTCAATTAAAACTAGTTTATTCTAAATCTCAAGAGTATCAATGAGATAATAGCGAGATTGGAGATAAAAGTGGTGGATTTATGATTCTATGAATACTCATACAGCTAGAAAGTCTCCTCCATCTATTCTACTTTTCTCCTTAAAATAAAATAAAAAAGTGGGTGATTTTGTTACCTCCTTTTAGAAGAAATTGAAATTGTTTATAAAATTGTACATCTTGAAATCATTACAATTATAAATTGCGTTGACCAATTGTCCAAAAGATGAAATATAGCTGTATTTTTTACTAATCATGCAATAACTTATATGGATGACATCTCCTCTTCAATAGAATGACTCCAGACCACTGGAAGCATATCATTGTTCTCCTTCAACAATCAATAAAGGCCAATTCACAATTTTGAAAGAATGTGTCTCTACTATCTATATCAATCCAATTACATCAAAAGGGGATTCATATTGTTCTATGACTTTTTATGGTCTGTAAATATGGTGAAAATTGTTTTTTCAAAGGTTTAGACAATTTCACTGAGTAGGGAGAAGAGCATGGGTGTTTTAATCTAGATTATAAGAATTTTTTGGGCTCATTACTATCTCCTTTCACAGCGACATGTATTTTAATATTTTTTATCCCATAATGTGTCCAATCAGTTTTGTAAATCCCATTTAGTATTTAGAGTATTGTCTCTCTAGGTAGTGGGAAGTTACATTATTTGTCGAAAAAATTGAAGGAAATTTTTCTCTATTTAAAGAACCAACTTCTATAGGTACATGTATTTCAGTATGATTTTTCCTCTAATGTATCTCAGTATTTTTTTAACTCTCATTTATTAATTAGAGTGTTTTCCTTCGAGGTAATGAGAAGTTATGCTAGTAAAAAAATGGAAGTCTTTTTTGAGAGCGAAGACCGGGATAGTGCTTATACATGATATGATAATCTTTCCTAATGTTTGCTTGCCCCTTTCCTATGAAATGGCACTTCTCCAAGAAATCAGATAGGAATTTATTGAGATCATTAAAAGAATGGAAACTGGTGGTGGATTAACATTCCATCGACCTCACTAGTGAATTTCCATCCTGTTGGCTAGTATCAGATGCTTTTTAAGTGGAAAAAGTACTTCAACCTATGACTGTGTTCTATCATTTGATATAATTTCAGTTAGAATATGAGTAATAAAACCATGAAATATGGTGTCATATTTTTGGTACTAGATTGACCTTATTTATAGAATCAATTAGTGGTCCAATATCATTGAAGGGCAATTTAAGTTGGGAAGAATGTATATCTACCATATATACACTTTTAAGGTCCGCACTTCACCATACAAACATAATTAAAAAACAAAACATTTCCACTTAATGTGATTCTTGCCACCAAGAATCGAGAAGTGCATATGGTATTGGGAAATGGTACATGTTTAAAAATTTCCTTTACAAATTTCTAGGAAACTGGGAAATGGCATGATGCAATAATTAATGTTTAAAAGAAAAGCTGGTATAAATACATTGCAAAGTAACTAATCTGACATAGGACTGTAGGAATAACAAATTTTTTGAAAATAGTACAAATACAATTGCCCAGATTTACTACGGGAATAAGTTTTGAATAGACTTTTGTATTACAAAAAACTCCACATATATTTTGAGGACTTAGCCAACATGTCAAGTTTTGGAGCCACAATCTCTTTTATTGTGGATTTCTAGGACCCTTCTCAGGATTGAGTAGATATAGGCATTGATATTGTCTTGACTCTTGATAGAAAGCTATTTTTGTATTGTAGCACATGAAATTCCATCAGGGCATAAATAATCTAGGCTTATTTGATTGAGCATATATATGGATGATCATCATTAACTCCAAGTTTCCATTAATTCAGTCATCTGCTTTTGGTACCATGACATTATGTTTGACATCTTCCACTTCCTTTGTTGCCACTTTTCTATTTGCTAATACTCCAAGGCTGGACTTAATAGGATTCCCTTTTTCATTGTATGATGGTTTTCTGTTGTAAGAAATCTAGACATAACCAGTCCAAGATAGATTAGATTCCTTAGTCTCCAATATTTTATGTATTTAACTTTTGATCACTGCGAAAATAATGCAATCAACATTCTGTATAGGCAGGCTGTCAATTCTTTTAGGCATTTTTGAGAGGGAGAAGGCATTACTCTCTACAGAAAATGAGTGATTTTTTTTTTTTATCTCAAGTGAATCCTCTACATTGAGCGCTGGTCTAGCATACATGTACTGGTGTGAAACTAATGCCAACGAGAGCATGCAGTCCAACTCCTCAACAAATTTTGATGTCATATGCAAATGCATTGAGAAATGCTAAAGCTGCAAATCCAAATCTATTATTATGGATATTTCCATATCTAATATTTTATCACAGTTGTCTCCTAGAATAAGATCCAACTCTATTGTCATTGAATTATGATAAAATTACGATTCTTGATGATCCATTTCACCTGCAAAAGAAAAATTTGTGTCTTTAATATTTTCCAATTCACTATTGTCGAGTTTTAGTCCAGAGAGGGACAATTGATAACCAATTTGTGGTATATACATAATGGACCCGTGTTTGGTATTATTAGCTTGGCATGGCAGGCATTTTAGCTCAAGTGTTGAAGTCTCCTCAAACAAGCCCTCGTATATTCCCTTCAATTCATCCAACTCTAGACAAATCCCGGAGGAGATAATCATTCCATATTTGTTTCTATTTCTTTCATTAAAGTCAAAGATTCTATTTATCAGTTCAAACTTCATAGATATGGACAATCTAGATTGTAATGCATGTAAAATATTGTCTTACAATATTCAAATTGATCATTCCTGCATGCTCATGGTGTCTTTCTGAAATCCCAATTTCAAAAAATTTCCTTGTATGTAAAATGGAACTCATACTCTTTGAAATTGTTGTCCAATCATCCAATGTTGACAAATAACCTAGACACCAAAATCTCAAGTAGATGTGGAATATGTTTCACAAATTTCAATTTTTTGTGCAAGGCTTGCATCATTTCATCACAATGGTGGAGCATTGGTATAACGTTTAGATGCCCATTCAAAATGTTGAGATCTAATATAGGCCTTAAGAACCAAGTCCTTAAAATACATTAGCCCATGGAAATGACACACTTGTTAAACATGCCAAATAAAAAAAATTCTTCCTTGGCTTTGCCAATGCCCATGCTACTTGGATGCTTATGAACTTGAAAAATTTGCAAGGTATGATAAGTTGTAGCATCGATTTTCAGAAATTTGTTTAATGAGATCTCCAAAACCCTGTCAAATTTTATTGGTGTGGTGTCATATTCTTTCATTTCAATAGTGTTTACAAGAATCTCTTGTTGTAGCATAGCAGGAAGGTCCCCAACTACGGGAACTTGCAGATTAGTTTCAGTGTTCTTCATGGAAATGAGTTGTTCATGAGCACATGCACAAACCACCAAATGGTCTTGCTTATTCAAAAATTCCAGACACTTGTCCAAAAGCTTAGCATGCTTCAACCTATTTTTTGGGACATTTGAAAGTAAAAAGTTGTAAGCCATCCAATATTAAAGGCTTCCAACAATTCCAAAAAAGGTAATTATTAGATCACCATGATTAAGAATATCAGAGTTATCATTTCCAAAAATGTTACAATACATACAAATATCAGGTACAATAAATAAAAATATTTCATTCTTTATGTGATCATCCAAATAAAACTTGAGAACCTGTTCCGAGATTGATAACACTAAACTGACTACTCATATAATTATCTGCAAGATATCAAGACAAAATTTGTAGGAAAGAATTTCTTTGTCATAAAATTATTGTTTTGAGAGCAACCTGGAGTGTACATTTCTATGGATATCTTGAGCTAGTTTTCCATTTATAATGTAGATGTAGGAGCAAGAGGATGGTAATGATTTTGCATGGTATTTCTCACACAAAATTAGTGTTGCAAGCCCCTAAATAAAACTAAAATCTTGTATTCCCAATTGAACCATGATGCAACCAAACATGTTGGTATCCAGTGAATTCCTTTCTTTTTTATTTTAGGTGTAAGGGTTTCCATGCTGAAACTTTGTTGGGGTTGTATAGAAAGCGCTAGATTGAAGAATAATTGGTTTGACTTCATATAGATATGGTAGCACAACTGATCCAATGGCTATTGATTGAGTTCCATCCTGAAATAGCTTGTACTCCGTTGAGAGCACACATGTATGTAGAAGTGTATGATTTTGGAGAAGCCCAATCCAACATTGTTCATGAAGAGTTGGTTCATTCGACAAAAAAGGTACAAATACCTGATATTTTGTAATGTCATGCCTACTCTTCATGAAATAATATGCATATTCTTTGACAACTGTGTGAGCTGCAAGAAGTTTGATTTTCACTTTATATCCAATATTTTTTACAAATGAAGGGCAACAGAGGCCCCTAGATGTTAACAGTGGTGATGCAACAAAATTTTGGGTCTGCCCTCTTTAGCACATAGAGGAAACCATTCCAGTCTAGGATATATTAGATTCCAAGTTAGTTTCCAATTTCTGATCTATTAACCTTTTGATCATAAGGACAATAATCACATCAACATTCTATACAAGCATGATATCAATGCTTGCAAGGGTTTCTGAGAGGAGAAGGCAATGTTCCCTACATAAAATGAATGATTGCCTTATTTTTTATCTCAGGTGCATCCTCTAAAGTGAGCACTAGCCTGACATACATGTTCTCTTATGCAACTAATTCCAACGAGAGCATGTCATCTAGCTCCCATATGAACTTTGATGTCATTTGAAAATGCGTTGAGAAAGGCTAAATATGCAAATCCAAATCTCTTATTATGGCTCTTTCCATATTTAACATTTTATCATAGACGTATCCTAGAATAAGATTCAACTCTTTTGTCTTTGAAGTACGATAAAATTATGCTTCCTGGTGATCCTTTTCACCTACAAAAGCAAACTTTGTGTCTTTAATATTTTCCAATTCACTATTGTCGAGTTTTATCCAGAAAGGCACAAAAGATAAAAAATTTGGGGTATATACAAAGTGGACCTATTTTTGGGGTTATTAGCTTCACATGGGAGGAATTTTAGCTCAAGTGTTGAAATATCCTCAAGCAAGCCCTCATATGTTTCCTTCAATTCATCCAACTCTAGACAAATCCTGGATGTAATCATCATTCCATATTTGTTTCTATTTTTTTTATTAAAGTCAAAGACTCCATGTATTAGTTCAATCTTCATAGATATGGAAAACCTCAATTTTAATGCATGTAAAATCCTCTCTTACAATATTCAAGTTTAACAATCTTGCATGCTCATGTCGTCTTTCTGAAATCCCAGTTTCAAAAATTTTCCTTGTATGTAAAATGGAACTCATACAACATGTAGCTTCAATTTTCAGAAATTTCTTTAATGACAACTCTAAAACACTGTCAAATTTTATTGGTGCGGTGTCATATTCCTTCATTCCAATAGTGTTTACAAGCATCTCTTATTGTAGCATAGCTAGAAGGTCCCCAACAACACGAAATTTCACATCACTTTCAATGTTCATCATGGAATAGAGTTGTTCATGATCTCATGCACAAACCACCAAATTTTCTTGTTCATTCAAAAATTCCAAACACCTATTCAAAATATTAGCATGCTTCAACCTGTTGTTTGGGACCTTTGAAAGTAACAACCTGTGAGGCAGCGAATACTCAAGTCTTCCAGCAAATCCTAAAATGGTAGCTACTAGATCACCATGATTAGGAATATCAGATTTATCATTTCCAAAAATAACACTGTTACCGATGAAATAGGTAACCTGACCTCAAAACAGGAACTCTAGCCCAAAAAGTCTCAAAAAACATGAAAAAACACCCCAAAAACAAAAAGTGTGTCTTCCAGAACGTACTTGGTTTTTTTTGAAGGTCAAATTTCAACAGTTTATAAAATTATGCTAAAAACAAAATTGTTTGTTGAAAAAAGGATTGAAAAAACACCCTCAAAACAAAACCAGTTGATGCTAGAATAACAAAAAAAAAAAAATTGTGTCATAATTTTGACACTTGTAACAATGGAATTAAAGGCAACATATTAGGACATTTTTTAAAATCATAAATTTCTAACAATTTTGATAGATGATGTTAAAGATAAACAAATACATGTCTAAAGGGCTTATCATTTCGAACAATTTTCATCCATGTTGTTAAACATAAAATATCTTGACTTTAAACAACCCCAAAATTGTAATTTTTGTCAACCATAACCTTAAAGATAAAATTTGGTAGCGCATAAAAACTTTAATGACAAGTTGTAAATCTAAAGTTTTTCAATCTTAAGTGTTCAACATACTTGAACAATGAAATTATGGAGAAATTATAAGACTTAACAATTTTAAAAAATGAACAAGTAAATGAAAAAAATATCATTGAACAGAAACAAGTAAGAGTAATTTTAATTTTAAAGGATAAAAACTTATATTTTTTCAAATCTTAGCATAAGAAAAATTTAAATATAATTTCAACCAAAACCTAAAAATCAAGCATCAAAACAAAGTGTTCCCTTTCAATGACACATATAATTATTAAAACTTTTAAAAGTATCTTTTACCAAATGGTAACAATACATAATATCATGGTAATATCACTGCATAATCTAAAAATTCAACATTAGTTTCTATTTTCTATTTTAATTATAATTAAAATATCAACATTGGTACATTGAATATAATACAACTTGTGTTAGCATTGTTCATTGCATTATTAAATATTACTAAAAATAGATTCTTCATGAATTAACGGAGTAATCCAACAAACATGTAGGGATATCTATATGAACGTAATTAAATCTCCAAAAAGTGTCTTAGATAGTTGTTCAAAATCGGCCATAAATTTAAGCACCATCATAATCTACATCTTCGGATGAATGACATGATAAGGTAGAAGATGATCATCTGTTAACTATCTTTCATCAACTAATTGCTCATCTCGGTCATAACAAATACATCCTTTCGAGTTTAAAAATCTTGTGAATCTACGTCTGCAATGCTATGAAATCCCATTTCAATAGTAATTAGTACATTAAGAAATTTCTTCAAAATATTTATGGTCTTCAAGTGAAGAGTTCATCTCTTTGTCGAATTGAATTTATACACATGTATGTCAAAATCCTCCAATTTTAAGACATATGTGCAGCAATGATTTATGTTTGTGCGCTTTATTTTTCTCTTTCTACTTTTTTTTCAACTACCATCTTTTGCTTGTACACACCATTGAATGGGTGGGTACTTGTGGCATACCAATGTACTTCAACAACTGTTATATCGTCATTTTATTTAATGAAATTTATAACCTTGGCAACCCATAATGGATAGCCAAGTGGATCTTCATCTGCCTTTCTATCATACAACCCTCATAAGATCACCGCGCGAACTGTAAAGGTCTTCCATGGCTTCACGTTGTGCACGTGATCTTCTAGAACCAATATAGATTTCTCTTTCCTCTACCTATGGGGAATTAATAATAGCTTGAGGCTGTTGTTGTTCAACATTGTGTGTTTTCTGATGTTCATGTTCATTTGGCATATTTTGTGGCCAAAAAAAAGGAGTCTTCAAAATCGTATCCCCATTTACTGATCTTGAAATCATATCACTTTGATTACTAAAAAAAGACTCCCACCAAACTAAATCAGCAACATCGAAGTATTCATATGTATCTCTAATACATCTTTTAATTTCCTCTAGACATTCAGAATAATTTATGTCTCTCTTCTGCCTTCGTGCATTATGGAGTTCGGCTTCATTGTAGCCGCGTCTCTTTGATGAAAAACGTTGAATGACTCTTGGAGATGAACTTCAAAAATGCTAAACACGATGATGACCCCCATTCTCAATGGTTAAATGCTTCTTTCCCCCATATAATTGTTATCATCAATTTTTTTGATCACAAAATTGATGTTGGAGAAATAATGTCATTAAGTTGTTAAAATTTCTCCTCACGTACGATCCAAAAATAAACCTTCGCGTAACAATAGTTTTGTTACCAACTTTTTATGAAAAAACAAACTGGAATGTCATTCTTCGTATTCAAATTAATGATGAGGCTCCCAACACCTTTCCTCACGATATTGCAAAAATAACGAAGCTGAACGTTTGATCAATATGATCATGAAGTATGCCCAACAAGAAGAAACCAACCTTTATCTTTTTAAAAATCCCCAATTCATGAGCATGTTAGATACCCAAAAAAACTTAGTTTTTTGTTCTCAAAAACATGTTTTTCTAATTGTAAATACATAACTTCAGGAAGAATCCCAGACCAATGAGTAACCACATCATGGATTATAGTTATGGTCAGATTTGCATCATTGTGAATATTTGGATTTGTGAAGAAAACTCTTGGAAACATCTTCTCATTAAATACCATACAACCAACCAAGTGAAACTGAATGAAATTTTCCTCCTGTAATTTTTTTGGCGTGCAGGAAAAATGTGGAAGAAGAGTTTTTTTTTTGTCCATACCATCAATTATCAATCCCAGATATTTATTTGGATGATCATAAAACTTCTTTCGATGTTTATACAACTTTTGCCTTTCACTTGTTTGCTGATTGCGATGGTCTTGAAGTTCCGTGACAACGGAATCTGTACATAAAATAAAAGAAACATATGAATAAATATATTTTCATAGTTGATAAGTATAAAATTTTAAAAAACAATGTTTTGAACACATACCTCTTTCTGCCCCTTGACATTTATCTCTTTTTGCTTTAAGAGAAGCACATGTGCTGCAAATCCCCATCCTTGTCTTCTTAGGAATACGAACATTGCTGAATTCAGTTTTCCATATCCTTGTAAAATAAGAATATGTAATAAAATTACCAATTCCTTCAACAACTTCTGCATAATCTTTGTATAACATGAATATTTCTCGTCTCGAGAAATTATCTGGAATATGTATTGTGTCTTTATTTGGCATACATTCTCCATGATTTGAAAAGAAGTCTTTCATCCATGTCTTAGCAGTATTTGCAAACGACCCCACCTCCCGTTTATAACGTGCTTCTGAATAATATGTGGGATCCCTTTCCAATCTATCCTGTATTCTTGACAAACGACAATTAACTATTGAATACAACATTTTGAACGCCTTTCTGCAAAGAAATACATTCCCAATATGATAATCATAACCTTCTAGTGTATATTTTATGCAACCCACTAAATATGAATTTTGCATGCTTTTATTCATTGACATATATGTTTTCCTTTTCTCCAAAGCAAAGTTGAAATCCATATTTTTCAAGAAATACCTTCGACAACATTCACTTGAAATAAAATGAACGACAGAACTTCTTGTCATGAGATATTTTGTCCTTGCCCTTGTATAACTGGAATGCTTTGGATTGATATGAAAAAGTCTGCTCCTACTCCTAGTTGCAATATTTGCTTGCAACGGCTTCATCATTCCATCATCCTTTGTAAAAGTAGTTTCATCACCATTAGGAGGAATATTATCCCCACTATCATCATCCTCAACATAGTTAAGAAATTCATCAACATCATTGCGTGGAAAATTTTCTTTACCATCATCAGTTGAAGAAAAAATTTCACAAGAATCATCGGCACTTTTGTAACCCTGACTCAAAATAAATTCTTCACCATCTTGACCCATGCTTTCAAATTCTTCCCTGGGAGTATTCAATTCTTCATCACCATGAGTGTCTTTGAAATGGTCACTTAGAGAAAATGCAATATTCAGATCTGTGCCTCTAAAATTATCATTTGCAAGAAAATCTTCATCCTCCCCTTCCTCAGTGGTGCTCTCATAATCCTTGGGATTAGGCATAAGTGGAAGCTTTGAATTTGTATTCACTAGAATTTCTTCATCCTGCCCCTCCCCTTCCTCACTGAAGCTCTCATAATCCTTAGGATTAAAAATAAGTGAATGCCTTGAATCTATATTTATTGGAAATTATTCATCCCCCCCTTCATCAGTGGTTAAATTATAATCGTTATGATTAGGATGAAGTGAAAATTTTAGCTTTGGAAATTCATCTCCGTCGTCATCAGTGGTGCTGGCATAATCCTTAGGATTAGGACGAAGTGGATATTTTGACGCTGCAAATTCTTCATTCCCCTCTTCCTCAGTGGTGCTGACATAATCCTTATGATTAGGACGAAGTGCATATTTTGACTTTGCAAATTCTTCATTCCCCTCTTCATTTGTGGTGTTGAAATAATCCTTAGGATTAAGACGAAGTGGAAATTTTGACTCTGGAATTTTTTCGTCCCCCTCTTCATCAGAGGTGCTTGCATAATCCTTAGGATTAGGATGGAGTGGAAATTTTGATACTGTAAATTTTTCATTCCCCTCTTCATCAGTGGTGCTCGCATAATCCTTATGATTAGGACGAATTTGATATTTTGACTCTGGAAATTTATCATTCCCCTATTCATCAGTGGTGCCCATACTCGGAGATTAGACAAGATCGTGGAGATTTTGACTCTGGGCTGCATTCTTCATTCCCCTCTTCATTTGTTTTTCTCACATAATCCTTAGGATTAAGCTGAAGTGGAAATTCTTCATCTCCTTTTTCATCAATGGTGTCCTCATAATCATTGGGATTAGGACGAAGTGAAACTTTTCACTCTAGAAATTCTTCATCATGCCCTTCATCACTGTTGCTTTCATAATCCTTACGATTAAGAGTAAGTGGTATAACTGGCACTCAATTTACAGAAATTTCATTTTGCTGCACCTCATCAATTTTGTTCTCATCATCTTTAGGATAATGACCAAGTTGATTTTTTGACTCTTTATTCATGGTGAACGAACTCCCGTTATATACATCACTCTGAATAGAGTTGTTGCGTGACGAAGATGTTGATGTTCTAGAAAGAAAAACTTCGCTATCAGAAGAAACCATGGCTTTCAACAAGAATAGGTTGAATGATACAAATTTCTCTCCCACTTACAATATATAGCTTAAAGACTGAAAATTTCCCTCCAAAAAAATTCGCGAAAAAATTTCCCTCCAAAATTTCCCCCCAAAAAATTTCGCGAAAAACTTTCCCTCCAAAATTTTCATTTCAAATATTTGGTACAAATATTAGTCAAAAAATGTATTTAACATTTTTTTTAATAAATTGTTTATGTTGAAATATTTTACCGATATTTATATTCAAAATATCCACAAAATATTTCTATCATGGATGCCTTCCAAACTAAAATAATGTTTTTATTTCAATGATTTAACATTGACTAGATGTAAGTATTAACTATAATATTACTATAATACCTATATGCAAATATTAACTATTTTAACTATAATGACTACATGTAAATATTTTAAATTTTAAATTTTAAACTTACGTTATATTCATCTAAAATATATTTAAAAAATTATTAATAAACTGTTGGTCTTCAAATATTTCACCATACTTTCTATTCAAAATATCCACAAAATATTCCTTTCATGCACGTCTTCGAAACTAAAATAATTTTCTTATTTGAATGGTTTAAGATTGACTACATGTAAATATATTTACAAAAATAACAACATGTAAATATTAACTATTTAAACTATAATATTAACTATAATTAACTACATGTACATATTTTAGATTTTAAAATTTAATCCCATGATTTTAAACATTGATTACATGTAGATATTAATTGTGATAACTAAATGCAAATATTAACTATTTTATCTATAATATTAAATATAATTAACTACATGTAAGTATTTCAAATTTTAATTTTTAATCTGAGATTACATTTGAATTATTCAACATTCAGTACATGTAAATATTAAATAAAATATTAACTATGATAACTACATGCAAATAATAAGTATTTTAACTATAGTATGAACTATAATAAACTAAATGTAAATATTTTAAATTTGAAATTTTAATCCCACATTCGTTAAACGGTAAACCAATCAGACAATATTCACTATTTAAAAGAAATGATTGTTTCTATTCATCACATCACATCAAGTTTTCTGGCATTTGTTAGAGCAAATTTATAGAGGTGTTGTGTTGGCATTGGTAACTTCATGGAGGCATTGCATTGGCATTGGAGGCGTTGTGTCGCTATTGGTAATTTTGTGGAGGTGTTGCATTGGCATTGGTAACTTCGTGAAGGCATTGCATTGGCATTGGAGGCATTGTGTTGCTATTCATAATTTTGTGGAGGCGTTGTGTTGGCATTGGTGACAGCAGCTTTTTGCATTTCAAAGGTTAGTTTTCCTTCTATTCTATCAATTTAAAGATGATTTTGGGGAAAATCTGTTTTTCTATAGTTTTTTTGTGTCCAAAAACTACTTTTTTAAGGTTTTTAGGTTCAAAAACCTTAATTTTTTTATATTTTTTTAGTGAAGAAAATGCAAAAAAAACTAAATTTTTTAGGGTTTTAAGGACAAAAATTTAGATTTTTTTTCTTTTTTAAGACTTATAGGTTCATCTAGACAGAAAAATCCATAAAACGACCATGCACATAAAAAAAAAAAAAAATATTATAACATTTTTTATTTGTTTTTATTTTTTTTATCATAAATATATCAGTGATTTCATTATATATATATATATATATATATATATATATATATATATATATTTTATTTGAAAAATTTTTTATTTTATTTTTTTTAATTTTAAATCTTAGTTTTATTCTTTTTAATTTTTAATTTTTTTTTTCTTTATTGTTTTGTTATATATATATATATATATATATTTTAAATTGTATTGTGATATGGTTTTTTTTTTTAAATTTATTATATTGTTATACTAAAACAAATGTTTATATATATATTTTAAATTATATAATGTTTAGAAACCAAACATAATTGTGATTTAATAAATTGTTTTTTTTTTTTGTTATATTTTGATATTTTTAACATTTTTTTAATTATTAAATAATGTTTTAATAATTATATTATATATAAAAAAAAATTAAAAATCGAAATAAAAAAAATAAAAAATAAAAAACAAAATAAAAATTAAAAAAATTAAAAAATAAAAAATAAAAAATAAAAAAAATAAAAACAAATAAAAACAAAAAAAACAAACATGCCGCAGACCCCGCCCGCGGGCACCGGGGGCCAGCTGGGCGGCGCCACGGAGGCAGCCCAGCCAGCGTCACGGCCCCCGTTGGGCCAAGGGCCGATTCCGGGATGGCCTTGGCCCAGCGGGGGCCATGAGGCCGGCTGGGCCGCCCCCGTGGCGCCGCTCGGCCGGCCTCCCGCGCCCGTGGGCAGGCTATTCATTTTTTTAATTTTTTTAAATTTTTTTTTTTTTAATTTTTTTTAAAATTTTTTTTTTTTTTAAATTTGTTTTAATAAAACCTTTTTTAATTTTGGTTTTTTTTTTTTAATTCTTTTTAATTTTAATTTTTTTAATAATTTGTTTTAATATTTTTTTTTTTTTAAATTTTGGTTTTTTTTTACTTTATTTTGTTCTTTAATTTTTTTTAATTTTTTTTTTTTTTTAATAATTTGTTTTAATAAAACAATTAAAAGTTCATAGAAACATTGTTATATATAAAAATAATAAAAAATTTGTTATATAATATAATAAAAACATTGTTAAATAATAATTGTTAAAAATCTCAAAATATAACAAAAAATATATATATATATATATATATCATTAAACAACAATTATGTTTTGTTTTTAAACATTATATAATTAAAAAAAAATACAATATAATAAATTAATAAAAAAAAAAACTATCAATACAATTAAAAAAAATAAAAATATATATAATATTATAACATTTGTTATAAATAGTTAGTAATTTTTTTGTTTTTTTTTTAAATATTAAACAAAAACTGAAGTTTGAAAATACCAGTTTATTTTTTTAAAATTATTTTATACAATTTAAACACATTTTTAGATTTTTTATAAAATTTATTCAAAACATATTATATAGATATATATACATATGATTTATAATATTTTGTTTTTAAATGAAATTTTTTATAGTTAATTTTACTGCTTTAATTTCAAACTATTTAGTTTTAGAAATAAATTTTGTTTATTAAATTTATTTTATCCGCAATATTTTTCCATTAATATATATATATATATATATATATATCAAGAAAATGGCATCAAAAAAGATTTCTGTGAATGTTTCTGTATATATATATATCAGGAAAATGGCATCAAAAAATATTTCTGTGAATGTTTCTGCACCTAGGGCAGCAACTCCCAAATCTATAGCTACAACTCGACGCACTATGGATACAACTCCCAAATCTAAAGTTGCAGCTGAACGCACTATGGACATTGTTGGACGCAATAATGATATTGTTGCGCACACTAATAAAAGTCAAGAAAGTGGGGCACCAGGTTCATTAAAGCTTATTTTTTATTGGAAGAATGCCGAGAAAATAGATAAAACCGATTTCTCATGGTATCTTGAAGACACTGAAATGGAGGCTGATATACACATCTATCTGATTTGTGGTATGATTGACTTAAATGATCCATATGATGTGATGGGTAGAGTACGAGACATATGTATGGTCCCGAATACAAACACTATTTATGTTCTTGCAAGGAAGGCTCAGAAACGTGAGAAGGTTAGATGTCGTGTATCAATCGTCAAGTATGACACAGATGAAATATCTTTAAAAATTTCTGAAGAAATATCAAGCAACATTGCAAATAACATTGTAAGTATGCTTATTTTTATTTCCTCTATGCATTAATGTAAGGATGATTCATTTTTTTATAAATTATTGATCATTGACATGTTTTATTTTGTTTCATAGGATTTTGTTACGGGTCTTTCAAACATGTTTGATGGTATTTATATGTTGGTGCCAAATGTTATGGATGTGATCAAAACTTTCCACAAAGACAAAGCAGAGGAAAGGAGATTGAAGCAAAGAGAAATAGCTTGTGACACTGCAACAGTACAAAGAAGGGATCAACCAAGAGTAACTAAGGTGGGTCAATCTAGTAATCTTAAACATGTTTCTTTTGAAGGTGTCGAACATGAAACATAAAATTATGATAGAATTAGTGAGGAGATGAGAACTATTGTGCAAAAGGAGAAAACAGATCAGACACCAAAAAGAAAAATTGCCAAAGATGTCTCTCTTTTACCTCATGAAGGAGAGCTTGTTTATAAAAAAACTGATATGTTATCCAATAAGACTAGGAAATAAAATATTGGTGAACCTGTAAAGGTCATGAGCAGCAATGAAGAACAAATTGAAATATCTCACGGAAGCAGAGAAATCATAACGCCAGGTGCTGAGTTAGAGGATGGCATTGTTAAAGCAAAACAAAATTCTATTCGACAAGAGTTGAGGAAGAATAAATTAATTCTTGGTGGCCAAACATTTGAGCTTAATGTTAACCAATTTTATGGCATAGATGAAGGACAAGCTCAATATAAAATTAGAAAGGCCCATCACCTACATGTACATATTCTGAAAACATTGTTCAGGTTCAATCCATATGTGCATGTGGTGGATTATGTGGTTCTTGTCGATCCATGTCAGGTTCCCAACAAACAAGCATTTGACAAGACAAAATGTTTTGATTATAAATATTATGTAATTGGAGGGAATCATTCAATAGAGGCTAAGATAAAATTGATTGCAGAATATCCCAATAACTATCTTTTTCAAACAGTGAAATGCATCATTTACGCTGGCTTAACATAAATGGAATCAAAGTTATTGGCATGGGATCATAATGCAGATAATGAGTATAGAATGAAAATGACTTTCATCCAAAGGGTCGGATTTATTCATAATGAATTCATAGAAAAATGTGGTGGGGATAAGACACAAGTTAGTGTAGCATTTCGAAAGGAATGTTTAATGGAAACAAGTTATCAAATTGATGAAAAAAAAGAAAAATATGGAAAATTGAATACAAATCTCTTTAGAGGCAAATATAACATTTTTTAGTTGGCATTTAGAACTGGGGAGGTATGGGATTTGATTGATGAGATTTTTGATCGGTGGGAGAATATTTCCATAAAAAATCAGAAGCTTAGAAAGAGTAAACCCATAATATGTACCAACAGTAAGGGGGGTCCTGAAATGAAGCAGCTTCCAGAGGATATGACTATTACACCTTGGAGAACAATGCAAGGTGTGAAGGATGATAAATTAGTCAAATAAGTATTAGCCCGTGTGAAGTCGGGTGAATTATCAATGGAAGAAATGTGTGCAGAATTTCAAAAGTAAGTTTCTTGAATTATTTCTTATTTTTCTTTCACTATAATTTTCTTTTAAATAAAACATAATGATGTTGGTAGAATTTGTTATACATGTCAATATATTAACGCTTTTAACTTGATTTATTCAGTCAGAAAATTTTTATGAAAATACAAGAACACATGGTTAAAATGTTGAATGAAGACAATTGGGATAATGTTGTACACAACTACCTAGAAGTAAGTTCTACATCAACACTAAAAGAGTTTTATATTGCATTCAATAAGGTATGTTGATTTATAAATTAATTTTATTCATATTTAAACTATTTTTATTTTATTACTTATATATATATATATATATATATATATATATATATATATATGTCATTAAAGATGTCGAAGAAGGATGGAAATGGAGTACCAGATACTTTCAAAAGCTTTATTGAAAAAATTAAGATGGAGAACATGAGAAGGAAGCGTCTTATGAATGTTGAACTTGATCCTACTCTTAATCATTACATTTGGAATGGGCTTGACTGTGTCCAATATCAAATAATACAAGGTGACTGTGAAGACATTGCATCACTAATACCTAAAAGGGAATATGGCCTAGTTATTGCGGATATTCCTCATGGTTTCAATTTCCCAGACATTGAATATGATAGAGAACCATATACTTATCAAGCTTTTAGTAAAGTGGTTACGGGTTTTCAAGAAGTGACAACATCACCACTTTGGCGATTTGTGACATTTCATTCGGACACACAGTTTCCAATGTTATTAACAAGCTTCAAGGGTAAAGCAAACTCAAGGATGCAACTTACATGGTAAGATTTTGAAATTGTATGTTTGATTCCTCCTAAATTTTTTTATTCATGTTAAATTTAATTGAACTTTTACTATGTTATGTTACAGGCAAAAGTCAAATATTGTTTCTCCCGAAGATCAGCCTATTATAAATAATTGTGAGTTCATCCATGTTGAATGTTGGACAAAAGACGATAGCTATAAGCATATTATTATGAATCGAGTAGATGGGAAGAGTCATAGTCAAGTATTGGTTTATGATGCAGTTGTAAGAAAACTAACATATGAGGATAAAGATGCAAAAGGAGATATAGTTAACATTTATCAAAAACCACAAGCATTGATTAAATATCTTATAGATCTATGTTCAAATGAAGGATAATGGGTTTTGGATTTATTCTCAGGTTCAGGTAAGTTTGATTATACAAATTTAAATTTAAATATTGTCTTTTTTACTTTTATGTCTCCATACTAATTTTCTTACTTATTTTTTTTGTGCTTGATGATTAGGTACAACACTGGCATGTTGCCTACTAAAAGGAATAAATTGCATTTCCATTGAGAAAGACCTAGTTCAATGCAAATTTATTCAACAAAGAATTAACGCTCTTAAATTCCTTCTAGATGCGAAGCAAGAAGTTGGTTTGAGGAAAGGAGATTTTAATGAATCATGTGTGGCAAAAAAAGCAAAGGAACCTCAACCACCATTATATGGAATTATTGGAAAGGGACACTTTGGAAGATTTGCTGACATGAAAGATCCATTAGAAGACGGCAATGATCAAAATGAAGAAGAAAATGTTGCGGAAGAAGCCATCAATGCTGTTCTAGATGATGTTGAAGATGTATTAGTTTATATTGTTGATGATGTTTAAGTTATGCTTGCAAACAAAGCTTATTTTTTAGAACTATTAATCAATTTTACTTGTAATGTTTAGACTTTGATATTTATGAGAACAACCATTTTTTTTTGCAAAAAACATGTGATTGCTATTATTTTTTGACATAAAATTCAATAAAAATGTTGTTTTCTTAAGTTTTTTTTGTTAAGATTCTCCCAAAAAATTAGTTTATTTAACATGTTTTTTCCAACAAAAACTCTGTAAAAGTGTATTTTTTGCATTGTATTTATATTGAAAAATTGTATTTTTTTGTCATATGGTTCAAAATATTGATTTTTTAGCGACAATTTTTTGATGTGCATTGAAAAATTATTTAACAATACATAAACATGTAGAAAATATAAACTTTAGAATATTGACCCTTTTTCCATCTTTTATGTATGTGAAAAAGTGAAGATATCATTACAAGTTTTTATTTTTTTAAAAATTATTTTTTAATTTTTAAAACACAAGTACATAAATGCACTTAAAAATAAACATCTCACAGAAGAAGAAGACATTAGAAAAAATATAGTGTCAAAATCAATCCTATAAAAAAGCGTTGGTGATGATACACCACCACTATTCAAAATTGACATAAAAAACATCACTTAAAAAAAAACAAAATGAAAGAAACTTAAAGTGCCAAAAACATGCTCAAAATTTTTTTTCTTGATTCTGCATCGCCACTTTTTCAAAATCAAGTGTTTTTCTTGATACTTCAAAAAGTAGGTAACAATGACGTTACCTATTTCATCGGTAACATTGTTAAATGTTGCAGTACATACAAAGTTGAGGTGTAATAAATAAAAGATGTCATTGTTTATGCGATCATCCGGATAAAATTAAGAATATGTTACAATATTTATAAGACTAAATTTACTGCCCATATAAGCATCTTCAAGAGCTCTAGACAAAATTTGCAAGAAATCATCTCTTTGTCATAAAAGTCTTGTTTTGAGAGCAACCTGGAGTTTACATTTGTATGGATGTCTTGAGCTAGTTTTCCATTTATAATGTACATGCAAGGATTGGAGGATGCTAATGATTTTTCATGGTATTTCTCACACAAAATTTGTATTGGAAGGCCCCAAATAAAAATAAAATCTTGTATTCCCAGTTGAACCATGATGCAACCAAATGTGTTGGTATCCAGTGAATTCATTTCTTTGGCATTTTAGGTGTAAGGGTTGAGATATCAACACCTTGTTATGTACAGACTTGTGCACATCTTGCACCTTTACTTAACCTTGCACCTTTACTTTACTTTACTAAGAATATTGATTATACTTTGCACTTAGTACAGTCCTATAATCTTCCCATAATCATGCAACTTCACGCTAAACACAGTTCTGCAATTTTTCTCTTTAACACAATCATATATCTTCATATATATATAAGATACTCCATCTCCCTCCTTCGTATAAACACAGTCCTAAACTCACATTTATTACAGACCTAAAGTTCCGCACTAGATCACAGAATCTTTATATCCAAACCATAATCATTTTCTTTGCTGATATAATGTCCTTCTATTCTTCAATCTAAAGTTCTATTATCTCTTTATTGCACTTATATTTCAGTCCTGAAGCTCGTACTAAATCTCAAAAATATTGACCAAATATTTGTGTCAAAATGAAATCCACATACTCCTTTAAATATCTAATTATGATTGTAAATAAGTTGACCTGTACTTATGTTATGAGGCCGAATTGATCAGGGGTATGTGAGCTGACTTTTCCACTACTCATAGGTTGTTTTGAGGAGATATTCAACGCTTACCTTGAGCATCATATTGATCCATGCCTTCAAGGCTTATATGACAAGGTATTGAGGCATACTTCATTGACGTGACTCTTCATATACATGACTCTTAATTAGTACATTTATGACAAGATGAAAAATACCTAAAATACATCAAGAAGAATTCTTTTGACCTATAATAAAAACCTTACTCATGAAACCCAACCCAGTTAGTCCTGAAACATTATTTTTCAATGTGACGATTGAGCCTGCATATGTTGCATGGGGTGTTCCTTTGTCATCGCGAAGGATGCCACCATATCCCACTTGGTTGGGGTTACCATTGGAAGCCTCATCGAAATTGAGTTGAAGACAGCCTGGAGGGGGGGCGGGGGGGGGGCGCCAGGGTGTCCTTGAGTCAGCTGAGAGTGGACCAGTTTGGAGGAGAGATTCAAAAGATGCAGGATGGATATATTGGATGGACTCGCATCCCAATTCGTATGATCCCATGGGTCTGCGAGAATGAATACGCTAATGTTGGAGAGGGTCAAAGACCATATGAGAAGAGCGAAAGGGGCTTGATTCTCAAAGATAGCACAATTTCTCCCCTTCCAAGTGTTCGAGAGTAGGAGACCAGGGAGGAGCCACCATGATTTGGAGAACACTGGGTTGGAGAATCTTTGGGGCGTCATCAACGGGGCCAAAAATATCGAAGGCTTGCGACTAGACTTGTTGGGTTAAGGGGCAGTCCATGAGGATGTGATGCTGGGTTTCTTCGGCCTGCCAAAAAAGGAAGCACATGGACGTCTCAATGAAGCCCATTTTAAGGAGACAATCCCATGTCAGGATATGTTTGTGAACCGCTAACCAGAGGAAGTGGGCCATTTTCAGCCATAAATGAGTGGTCCATATTCTCTTCCAGACCTGAGTGTTGGGGATGATAAGGATTGTCGCACAAAGGAGATAAGCTTCCTTGACTAAAAAGACCCCTGTGGTTGACAGGCCCCATATTAGTTTGTTCGAGACTTGGGAGGCATGGATTTTCTGCTAGGCAAGATACTCGGAAAGCCAATTTGAGCCTTGGCGGGGTAGGTCTATATGCCAATCTTCTGCAGTTTTCCATTGGCGCCAACCATGCTTGTCTGGTTGGTTACACCAATAATATTTTATTTTCATGGATCTGCAAAAAATGGAAGAGGAGCATGAGATCTGCCAAAGAATGTTCTTGAGAGAGGCGAGGGGATTGCTGCCAAGAGTTCTCCCAAAAGCGTCTAGTTTCCCCATCGTGCACCTCCTAGAAGAAGTGCATACGAATCATGTCACTATTATTGTTGGTGAGGTTCCAGATGGCAGACCCTTGAAAATGGAGAGGTGCGTGAGGATTTCACACTGAGTTTTCCCTCAGCCATACTTATGAGACCAAATAGTCTTCCACAGTTTTGGTCTCCCTTTCAACCAACACCACCAGATTTTGGCCCCTAGAGTTGCATTAAGAAAACCTGGGTCCCTCAAGCTCAGACCCCCCATCAGTTTTGGGAGACACAACTTATGCTAGGCCACTAGAGGCCACTTTTTATCATCCGCAATACCTCCCTAGAGGAATTGCCGAAGTAAGGAAATGAGTTCTGAGTAAATGCAGTTCTGGGCTAGAAGAGCGAACAAATGGTAGAGGAGCATTACTTGCAAGAAAGATTTGAGGAGGGTGGCTTGTCCTGCAAGGTTAAGGAACCAAAATTTCCAGTTAGAGAACTTACTAGAAATTTTCACACAAAGGTCTTTCCAGGGGGCAATGCGTAGAGGATTGAGCAAGAGGGGAACTCCCAGATACTTGGAGGGGAGAGAGCCAATATTGAAACCCAAGGTTCTGGCTAAGCAAGCTTGAACTGGGCAGGGAGTATTGAAGAAATATATATATCAGACTTAAGCTTGCTGAGTAGCATACATGAGGCTTCTTGGAAGTCCTCCAAGATGATGTTGAGTTGGGAGGCTTCTTTCAGAGTCGCGGCACCGAAGAGGAGGTTATCATCCACGAACTGTTGTTCAATCCTGTCAATGTTTGATTCAGGAAGATGAAGCCCTATTGTCTGATTGGATTGCTTAGCAACCTTGAGAAAGAATCCCAACCCTTCGGCAGAAATAATAAACAGACAGGGGGAGACCGGGTCCCCTTGACGAATACAGCTCGAGGACCAGCAATTTTATGATGGTGTATCGTTTATGAGGATGGAGAAAAACAGAGTGGAGAACATGGATTTAATCCATTCAATCCATTCAACTACAAAACCAAATGCCCGCAGGGTTTCTAGAAGGTAATCCAAACTGAGGCAATCGTATGCTTTTGAGAGATCCAGTTTCAACAACATTCCGCGAAGCTTATGCATTTTAATAGAGTGGGTGGTCTCATGCGTGGAGAAAATGCCATCCAGGATTAGACGTCCCTCCACAAACCCCAACTGCTCATGACTAATGATATAGTGAATCAGTGGCTTGAGCCTGTAGACCATGATGGTGCAAAGTATCTTATAAATCACATTGCAGAGGGAGATAGGCCTGAAGTCCCTCAGTCTTGTTGCCTCCATCGATTTGGGGATGAGGGCGATGAATGTGGAATTAAGGCTAGACCATACCTGTCTAAGATGTTGTTATTCCTCCACGAACTCCCATATGTCGTGACTAAGGAAGGAACATCCAGCCTTGAAAAAATTTGCGGTAAAGTCGTCCAGCCCCGGAGTCGTATTTGAAGGCAGGGCCTTGACGACTATTCTACTTCTGAAAGGGATATTGGGCTTAGAAGAGATTAATTTTGGTTTTGCAAGATAAAATAGGGGATATGTTGGGTAACTTTACACATAGCCTTCGATCTGTGATAGACTTCATCCTACAGAAGGGAAGAGAAGAATGCTTGTAGTTCTGTTGCAATGTCTTCATGGTGGTCTAGGCGGGAGCCATTGTTTGCCTGGAGGTGAGTGATTCTATTGCTTTGCTGATGTTGGATAATGGATTGGTGGAAGAATTTTTTTTTTCGTTCCCCTTCTCTCAACCATTGAATTTTGGATTTCTACTGCCACAATATTTTCTCCTGTTGTTTCCATTCCTCCAGGTCCTTGATCAAGAGATCTTCTTTTTTAGCCAACTCTTCTATGTGGCCATCCTGGATAATTCGTTGTTCTACTTCGTCCATGCTGGCTTCCAACTTCCTCTTTTCCTCGAGAATATCCTCAAACGTTTCCCAATTCCATGCATTGATATGGCCTTTGAGGCCTTGCAAATTCTTCTAGAAGGATTGCATTTTTTTACCAGGTGGTGTACCCAAGGTTCTCCACCATGAAGCTAACTGATTCATGAATCTTGGGTGTCGCAACCAAAAAATCTCAAACCAGAAGAAACGTCTCTGTGGGGGGTAGAGAAGGACAGATCCACACTAATAGGCTAGTGATCCAAGCCAATAGAGGGGAGGATCTCAGAGGGGAGTCGAGGTTCGGTCATGATAAGGTGCTTCGAGAAGAGGAACTTGTCTGGCCTACAGGTGATTTGGTTCTCTCCCCCTCGTGGATTGTTCCAGGTATGAATCCCTTGGTGGGGGATGACATCAATGAGGTGAATATCCTCAATAGTTTCATTGAAGGCATGTGAGGATGGGTCTAAGCGATGGAATCCCCCGCGCTTTTCTTCCAAGTTTCAAATGAAGTTGAAATCCCATATGAGGATCCAATATTCCTTGGCCCATAACCTACTGAGGCTTTTCATATGCATGAGGAACACCAATTTATCGTGAGGCATAGCTCACCCGTAGACCATATTTAGGCTCCTCCACTGGTGTTTTTCTATCAAGCGAATCGAGGCCGACAACTTGAATTTGGTGCCAACCCTATCTTCCAGGATAACACGTCCTAGTTCCCAAAGAATTTTTATGCCCCCGGTAGATCTAGTGGCTTCTATCATCATGGCTTGGCTATTCCTCCAACATCTCTGCCTATTTTCCTTAACTTTTTCAAAATTCACCTTCATCTCCTACAAAATAACTATTTCAGGTTTAAACTTTCCTATTTTGTATTTAAGGGATCAGATCTTCCACGGGCTGCTGAAGCCCCTGATATTCCATGACATGATCTTCATGAGGAAGGAGCAACGGATCTGGGCAAGAAATCTGTCAATTGTCCCATCTGCCCTGAGTTTAACAAAATTTCTTCAGCTTCATGAATAAGCTCTTTGGTAGATTTGTGGCCCTTCTTTCTCTTCTCATATCCCTCAGGGTCTTGGATTTTTATGCTAAGGGGGTTTCCCTCTATACCCATATTGTGGAGACCAAAGTCCGCTTGTCTAGAACAAGCCGCCCATTGGTTGAAAAGGGTGCCAAAATGGTTCAGTTGATTACCTGGGATATCTTTGATGCCTGTCTTGCTCGAGCTTTTGAACATTTCCAGCAACTTTTTGTCTTTTGCTCCAAGCATGTTGTGTCTCTCCTTAGCTTCTAGGATCCTACTCGTTCACCTCAAAACCTCCTAGGTGTGCCAATCTAATTCAATGTGCTCAGGGATATTTCTCTTGGAGGAGAGCTTGTCTCCGAGAATGGTAGCTTGTCGATGTCCATCAATTGAGGATCTCCATGGGATGAAGAGAGGGATTGGGAAGGTGGGGAAGGGATGAGGGCTAGGGATTCATCGGCCAAGCCCACAAACAAGCTTTTAGATTCAGGAGTCACTAACTAAGGAGAGGAGGATGGGGGCTGCGGAAGACATGCGATTGGGGGTCCGAAAAATCAAGAGGATTGGATTACATATTTTTCTGTTGTGTCCAAGTGGTCCTGGATCAACAACCTTGAACAGATTGAAAGCCATCACCATCCTTAGGCAGCGCAGCTACACGAGCCTCTTCTACAACTGTTAACAGGCAGTCGCGAAAGAGATGACCATATTCATGGCACCTGCGGAATTTGAAAGGAACGTGTTCATAATCCAGTGTTTTTGTCCATGTAGAGTCGTTGTAAACCAGATCGATAGATTTCAGTAGCAGTTGGGATATATTCATATGGACACATATTTGGGCATAGGTTGCATGTCATCAGCGTTTGGTGATCTCTGAGATCTTAACAAACGCGTCTATTGAGTATCTGATTCCTTCGAGGATATCAAGCTCCCACAAATCATCGGGGAGGGAGTAGAGCTGAACCTAGATAGGATTTGTGGTGAATTCCTCATTTTCCGAGTTGTAGCATTCCTCCCAATATCAGATGAAGATGTCTACACTTCCCATAAAAAAAGGTTCGTTCTCAAATATCTTCTTGTGGTCTTCCAGATATTCAAACATCACAGTAAAGAACCCTTTGGCCTTGATTCGAAGCTCGATATTTCCCTTTGGCGACCACTTGTTCTAGATCCAGGCCAAATCCCCAAAAACTTACAGATCATTACATGATCTTTCCTATAATGTTGAGAGTTTTCGAAGTGGTTGTTAGGAATGAAAAATTTGGGGTTGATTGCTACCTTAGGAAGGCAACAATGTCTACCATCCTTTGCTTGCCACTGCGCCCCCATAACTAGGGTTTCCGCAACTAAAGAGGAGTTGTTCGATCCATTGATAGGTTGGCCTTGCACGAAGGGGGTCTGTTTTTCTGCGTCGCGGTAGGACTGTGGCCCCTCCCACCGCGGCGGGGTTCCTAAACTGGGTGCTTCCACCAGGGCTTGGAAGGGTTCAGAACCCTGAAGAACGAGCACACGGTGGGGGTAGAGCAGAGGACTAACGATGTAGAAGGTTATGACTGAGATAACGAAACCCTAGCAGAGCTCGCTAAGGATACTTCTCTTGCTGAATATATCAATGAATATTAATTTTTCACCTTTAGCTAATGTTATGGAGTTTGGACTATAAGAAATATTTGGAATTGGCTTTGTTGATTAGATAATCAACATGGAATGTGGAAATTTATGGTCTTTTCATCTGCCACAGACTCGTTATGATGATTATTTAGATGCAGATAGCTTGAATCCAGGTGATCAAGAAAGATCGTAATTTCTAGCATGAAAATTTTCATTGATCAAATTTGTAGGGTTATTGAGTACCGGACTTATAATTTGAATAAGTTCTAATTGTTCTTTGTAGTTTTCTTCAGGGTTTTGAGAAACTGGTTTCAAGAATGTATCTTGGTGACATTGCGAGAAGGGTGATTCTTAGGATGGTAGAGGAGTCAAATACTTTTGGAGATGTTACCCCTTCAAGCCTCTTTGATTCATTCATCCTTAGGTTTGTATGAAAAGCTTCTTGTGTACAACTGTTTCACTACATTGATTAGAATTTTTGTTTAGTACAATTTTTCTGAGTCAATGGTTGCACCTATTAGAAGGAATAGTGGGATGGTTTTCTGATTGATTAGCAAGGAATTTGTTTCATGCACATCTTCTAAGAAAACATTCATGTCCGTTGGGGTATCTCCCTATTTTAGGAATAACGCATGCAACAAAATATAGTTCATTGTGATAATGTTTTTCTCTTCTAAACATGTTTTTTTCTATTTGAAATATTCAAGTTTTCCTTTTAACATGAAGTCGTCTAAGAAATATTGTACACAATTTTTTACATTCTTGAATTGTCTATCAAATGGCTAGAATATTATTTTGTAGTACCATACGCATTTTATGAAAATCAATGAAATTCACTATTTCATTTGGCAAGGCATTTGGGTAGCTTCGGAAACATAAAATATTGAATGCGAATTTTCTTTTGAGGATATAAAAAACTTCATGGATAGTGAAAAGAATTTGGAAGATGAGTTCTCTAGGTAGTATCTCTTTGAACAACACCACTAGTTTCAGTAAAAAGCTTGTCGTTTTTTTTATTTTTTATTAATTGATTGATTTTTTATTTATACTTGTTGTTCTTTCTTGATTTTTTTGTGCTAACTATTTTGGACTAATGGAGGATCAAACATTGGTGGTATTTTTGTAATATGTTAAATTCTTGTTTTTATTGGATCAAGTATTTGTTGTAAAAGATCAATCAATGTGTTATATCTTGGAAGCTACATGTATGGTAAATATGGGAAAACTATTGGTTCTTTTCATGTAAATCTACAAAACATATCAAAACTACTCTTTTATTATTATTATTATTATAATGATCACTGATGTTTTGAGTTTGAGTGATTGAGGATGGCCACAGGTGTACCCTCAAATTAGAAGTTTGGTGTTGGAATTCGGTGTGGATTTTCCATTCAAGAATCATATAGAAACCGGAATCTGAAGGTTACATTTCAAAATAATCCTTTTTGGAGGATTACTAGTGGTGATTTCTACATATTTTCGATGTTGGAAAATTGCCCCAAATCACAGCTAATATATTGTACCACAAGTGAGGAACACAATGGGAACAGAATTGTATTTGTAATTTATCCACTTATATTGTAGTGATAGATAAACATAAGAAAAACATTAATAGTTTTATATAGACTAGTTAGCTTATTGATATGTGATAATGGACCCAAATAGTCGACCTTATCTGAAGAAATGCTCATCATACTTGGGCATTCTTGACATCATCGACCTCTAGCCCTGTATTTATTCACTAAGCCCTTTAAATTATCCGGTTATATACATGTATATGATGCTATCATATTAGGGTATACTTTTTACTTCATCTCATTTTATTCTAGACTTAGCTTTGGCATTTTCTAGGAGTTTTTTTTGCACTCCCACATTGTATAAGTAATCCACAACTTGATATATTTATCATGTAACTTAGTTGGCATGATTGTGCCTAATCTTTCCTTCAATGTTGAATACTAATTTTAATAAGGTGTTTTTTCCTATGGTGACATTTTATTTTCTTTGTTTATACAGATAATTTGGACACACAGAAGCCACTATTTCCCAACTGAAGAAAAAATATTCAAGTTTCTTGTTTTTATGGAGAAAAATGACATTGACAATATTGCTGATGTTGAGGTATATATCGTATAAATGATTTATAGCCTACTTTAGTTTATATTCCAATGTTCATCATCTTTCATGTCTTATACTCTGCATTGTATTTTCTTTATTTTTCAGGAAAACAAACTATGTATTGATGGTAAGAAGCAGGAATTAAAAAAATAGGAGAAAAATAACAATGGAGCGACAAAATGAAAATTAAAGAGAGAGAGAAGAGAACTAGTTTAGTGGTTGGTACATGTAGAGTAAATATCCCGCATAAAACACACATATAGAGATTGATGGTCAAGTCTTCAGAGTTGGTGAATTCACCTGCAATGCCTTGGAAACAAGATGATAATGTTTTGAAGTGATGAAACCATATTTCATGTGTAAATTGTACTCCAACCAATATTAAGTTGGAAACTCATATTGTAATACTTGGTATTCTATATAATATAATTTATGTGGTTGAAATTATTTATAGTTTCACTTGATATTACTTACTATTGTAATTAACGTATGTAAATTTGTGTTTTCATGTTATCTGAACATGTACATTGTATGCCATTTTTTTTAATTTAGTAGAAAAATCGTACTAATTAATTTATGTTGATTAATAATGAACACATAAAAGCAATCTAAAACTACTAAATTAGTGGTTTATGTTTATTAATGATGAACACAAATACAATGAATATATGACTAAATTAGTTGCTTATAATGATTCTTAATGAAAGTAAATGAAATGAATATAAACTACTAAAGTGGTCATTTATATAATGAATATGAAACTTCCAAAAATAAATAAATGAATACTACAAATGATAAATTTGTGACTACACATGACGACTAAATTTTGCATATATACAACTATTAATAGCTAATTTATAGTATCTTATAACACGACCAAAATTTAGTCATATTTCTTTGGTCATTAACTAGTTTCAAATGGTGACTAAAATTTACATATATGTGACTATTAGTAGGTAATTTAGATTATCTTATAAGACGACCAAAATTTAGTCATATTTCTTTGGTCATTAATTGGTTTCAAACAGTGACTAATTTTTTCATATATATGGCTACTAGTAGCTAGTTTATAGTATTTGATAACATGACCAACATTTTGGTCATATTTCTTTGGTCATTAATTGGTTTTCTTAGGTGATCATTTAGTAATATATTTTGTTGTATATTTGGTTGTTAATTGTGGTAATTAATTACTAAATCAATGGCTAAATTAATTACCAAATTTATGACTAAATATACTACTAGACAATAAATTTGAGACAACCAATTAATGACAAAGCTAAAAACGACTAAAAGTTGTTCACATTATAAGATACTGTAAATTAGCTACTTTTGGACGCCGACCGAAAAATAGTCGTTTATATGCAAATTTTAGTCATTTTTTTAGTAACTAATTAGCCATTTTTTACTAGTGCCACTTCACAACTAGGTTTTTTCATTTTAGTCATTTTATATTTAATGGGTTTGTGTACTTACTATATATATGGTGTTTGAAATGTAAAATAGGGGGTCACTTATTTAATTAGATCCAAACCTTGTTGGCCATGTCCTTTTTTTTAAAATAACGTATGTTTCAAATTGTGCTAATTTGCAATAATGCACCAATGTGTCATGTGAAATACAACACATGGGTGTATTATAACCCTATCGATTTTATCGAGTCTGTTCATTAGTGCTCCTGGTGTAATATAACACACTAACGCACCTCTACCAAATAGCATCGTTAAGTCATTGTAGTGCGTTCATTGTTACAAATCACACCGCCATAATTTAAAATAATCTAAAAAAGAAGAAGTAATTTTCACTAATAGTGTTAAACAATTAAATGGAAAGTGTGTTTAATGGCATAAATGCACTGGTGCGTTTATTTAAATAAATGCACTAGTTGCGAGAGCTATTTTTGGCTGAAAATTATTTGATTTATGTATAAAATATATTTAATGACTTTTGTACTTAATGGTACAGGTTTTATATTTATAAAAAATGTTTGAGAAGGTGTCAAGTAACAAAAATATTGATTGACACAATGCTAACACATCGAAAAAAGAAGAGAATGCAAGTTCTTTGTAAATTATTTACAAAATTAATATGTTCAAACTATATGTAATTTTAACTAATATGCAATTGTTAGTGTGTGTCATGCAGATCCACGAAAATAAGAAGTTCGATAATGTTATTTCTCATTTGAGTGCAGAAGAGCATCAAATCCTAATAGAAAAATTGCATAAGGATGAATTAGGTGAATGAAAAAATATTATTCAATACGAGTTTTTTATTTTATTTTTCATTAATAATATACTTAGGAATATTAGATAACATGTTTCAAAGAATCTATTAATTCATATATGTTTAATGTTCGATAGGGAGCAATAATTAATTAAAAGATCAATGTTGTTCTATGAAAAGAAAATTTATAGAACATGTAAATGACAATAAATTGGTTCTTAGCTCGCCTGGAGTGGTGCTGGAGGTTAATGAAAAGGGGATTTTTTTTTTACAAAACTATGAGGGATCTAGTGGAAAGAATTTATAGATGTACTTTCTACTTATAATACAAAAATCAATCCAATGATACCAAGAACCAGATTATATCTAAACTACAAGATGAGTTTCCAGAGAAATGGTCAATGAGGCATGCTAGACTTCCAATAGAAAAAACATACAACAACAAAAAAGAATCATTCAAAAGGAAATATTCCTAATTAAAATGATTTTTTAGAATTATATGTATATATTACTACAAACCATTCATTTATTAATATTAATTTTGTTATGTTTAGTTTTCATATATCAATATATAAATAGATTATTACATTTTTCAGGAAGATTATGGAAATGCCAAATGATCAACGAGATGATATCTGAAGCATGCTAGTAGGAATGTCCAAAAAAGTGTTTAAGGAGATGGTCAAAGAAATGGACATAATTTCATCACATGAGGAGCCATCTCAACAAAAACTTGCTTCAAATGTATATAATCATGATTTACTTTGCACATGTAAGAAAACAATTTAGCGTTAAATATTAATTTTCAAGTATTTTCTTGCAGAAAAGAAAACAAAATGGAACTGATTCAATACATAAAACATGACGATAAGGAAGAAAATGTCGATATCAAAATTTGTGAGTAATTGTTAATATTTCCTTATAAAAACTCAAGGTTTCATTTTTATCACTCGCATTCTTGGCTTCCCAATCGCTTCCCTACCCTCCAAGTATCTGGGAGCCCCCCTCACTGATTCAGTCATCAAACACACCTCCTGGAAAGACCTATTGGATAGATTGGAAACACGCCTCTCTCTTTGGACCCATCGTGCCCTCAACCTTTCTAGCCGCCTTGTTCTCGTCAAATCCGATCTTCATTCCATGCCCCTATATCTGTTCTCCACGTTGGTCGCCCCTAAATGGGTGCTCAAAGCTATCAGAGGCCTCCAATGCAAATTTCTCTCGGGTGGAGATAAAGCCAAGAGAAAATGGGCTTTAGTCAACTGGAAAGACGTCTGTGCCGCTAAAAAATCTGGTGGGCTTGGGCAGAGATACCCACAGCATAGCAATGAATTCATGGGGGCGAAAGTTTAGTGGCAATGGATATCCAACAAGGACACCCTTTGGGCGTAGCTCTAGACCGCCAAGTATGCTGGCAATTGGCCAACAAGCGACCTCATTCGCTTCGACGCTGAGAGGGACTGGTCTCTCATTTGGAAGGTAGCCAAGAAACAACATGCCTTGGTTCATGATCACAGCTTCTGGGAAGTTAGATCAGGGAATCAAGAAAAATTTTGGAATGACTCTTGGCAAAAAATGCCCAAAATGGCCTCCCTCTTTCCCAACTCTGACTAGTTGGGTACTATGGAGCACCTTCAACGACCTCGCATAAACCGATTTTGGGGCACATGGGACAATATGTACCCCCCCTCTTAGTATCTACAATGGCTAACTGAAGATCAGCCAAGAGCATCTTGGACTCCACCTCACAAATGACATTAAGCAGGAATTGGCCAAGCATCAAATCCACAATTTTGAAGGAGATGATATCATTCATTGGGGACATACCTCTACAATAACTTTCACCACCAAGGAGGCTTACCGTTTGCCCCTTCCCATCAATCCAAACTAGCAAGACAGTATATGGGAAAAAATATAGCACCCCAGAATCTGGCCCAAGATCTCCACTTTTATCTGGCTCCTTAGTAAAAGACGCATTCTCACCTGGGATAACCTCTGTAGGAAGGGTTTTTTCAGTCCCTCCCAATACCCCAATTGCGGTATCAAGGAGGAATCCAGTGAGCATCTCTTCAACGAATGCACCTTGGCCATCAATCTCTAGGACAAGGTGGTGATGCTGAGCAGAAGGTCTGACAGGATTCCAAGAAACATTCTCAACACCATTCGAGGTTGGCCACCCACTCCCTATCAATGTGAAATTATCAACGATCTCTGGTGCATTATCCCGGGGCACATCGTTTAGACCATTTGGAAAGATCGTAATCGCAGAATCCTCATAGATCTACGGATCCTTCCTGAGATCCTTTGGAACACCATCTGTGGCAATCTACAAGAGACCCTCGCCCTTCATCGCTGGTAGGACTCTGACCTCCCCACCCTACCGGGGGAAAAGAGTATCTGGGCTAATTGGAATCTCTGGCTCCATTCCTTCACTATCTCTGAACCCCCTTCAAACCAATCCTCTAACTCCCCCAGCTCTTGGTCTTCACCACCGCCGCCTGGGCTCATCAAGCTCAACTTTGATGGGGCATCCAAGGGTAACCCGAGTGAGGCTGGGTTTGGTGGAATTTTCAAAAATTCTCATGGAAATGTGCTTTTGGTCTTCTATGGGTCTCTTGGATGGGACACCAGCAACTCAACTAAGCTCGAAGGCATGTTCCAAGGGCTCCTCCTTGCACAATATCACAATTTCTTTCCCTTAGCAATCGAGGGGCACTCCAAAATCCTCATTGACATGGCCAAGCATCTCAAAGTTGGATCCTTAGCCACTAAACTAGCCAAGATCTAGAGTTTAGCCTCGCGACCACTCTTCTGAAGTAGTGGATCCAAAATCACTCAATAATTGACTTCCATCACATCAGGATAACTGCTAACAAGGTTGTCGACTTACTCGCTAACAAAGGAGTCTCTCATAACACTCCTCTCAGCTGCAACACTCTCTACTCCCTAGATGATGAAGCTCTCAGACATGAATGCACCCAACTGGTGCTCAAAGATCTCCTCCCCGTGGATGCAGGTGTATGCTATTATTTCAAGGAGCCACGGGGCAGCCATGTGGGTAGACACACGGCGAACCCGCGTGATCGATCCTGGGGATCTACATTGCATTAAATACCAACATGAGATCACCGTTAAGGCACTTTCCGCCACCCTTGAGGCGATGTACCAAGTTGGCTCTACATTTATTCTGCTCACCATGGCCTTTGAGCCCATCACCCCAGCCTTATCCTCCTCTTTTCTTCCTGCCCATCTGCGCGTTGTGCATTTTTCTGTTCTTACTCTCCCGCCTCAAGTGCATCACCTCTGTCCATCTTGTGTTCGCTCTGGTAGCAGATCCCCCCCTAAGCCTACCTCCTTCCCCCTCCGGTGAGGTGACTCTCCCCCCCGGACCATCATGCCTTGTCGCAATAGATTGAGATGTTGAAGAGCCAAGGGGCATGGAAAACCCTCTCGTCCTCCTCTGTCGACTTCCCATGGCTGCGACCTAAACCTCTCCATCGACTAGAATGAGCTTGACATATCCCCTCCTATCAATCTGAATTCTCAGCTCTCCTTACAATTCCCCTCCCCTGTCCCTCTCCTCTCCACCTCCCGTAGCAAGAATCATGCTCATAAATCCACCATTTCCCCTGAGCCTACTTTCGTCCCTCAGAAGATAAAAGCCCTCCCTATGAAAATCGCTTCTAGTGGCAACAACGATTCCAGTGATTCCAGCGATAAGAAGGATGGTGGTAGCACGGACCAAGACACAGTAGGCAACCAGGATCAGAAATATGGCAGCAGTTCGGACCGGCCCAAGATGCATGCCGTCTCTCAGTTTGACAACTTGCAGTTGGACGCTTCTGAGGTGAGACTTCATCTCCCAGCTTCGCCACGTTCTCAACATGTTGCAAACGCGTTGAGCATAGAGCCAGTGGACGAGGGCTATGTGTGCAAACTCTTGGAAGAAGCTCCTTCCTCCAACAACAATAATGAAGGTCTTCCTTAGAATTTCTATTTTATCTCTCATTGGGATGCTTATGATTAGGAATGGACTGCTCTGCGTTTTATGTTCAAATTTGAAAACTCTTTCTGCTGGTTTCCCGTTTTGGGCGGCAATTACTCTTTGGTTTCTAAGGACTAGTTTCCCCTTATGGGACAGTCCAAATCTTGGCAAAAAAATCTTGAATATTCCCTCTGGAATGGATTTGTCCATTCCCGAGGAAGCACTCTGTAACTCTTTGTTTAATATGATATAATAGAAGTAGCATAACATAGGAAAAAAAACTCAAGGTTTCATTTTTGTATATTTTAGGTTGTTTTACAAAAACCAACCTTGAATGTCTTCAAATAGGTGCTAACATACAAAGAAGAGCCATTAGAATAATTGAATTACATTGAGTTAAATATGGGTTGTGAGTATATGTTGGCATATCAAAAATTAATTATGGAATTTTTAAGTATCTATGTGGTTTTACTTCTCTGAATTTATAATTAATAGAGCAAAAAAATCATTTATATTAAATCTATGATTTATAATGGGGTTTAAAACATGCTAAAAACAAATTATGGATCTACACCAACAGAAGACTTGTTGCAACAAGTCATGCGACTTGGTTTTGAAACCATATGTACAATTTATGAGTCACTTCTTACTATGGTACATTTTTATTTGATTTACATTGATGTATATTATCTAATTAAATTTTCATTATTCTCACTAATGTAAATACACTCGTAACTCTTTATTTTTATGTTTGTAGATGGAATAAGATCAAGAAGTTGAAGATAATCGATTCAATCAACACATCGTTCGAACAAATAACCCAAGTCATGGAAGTAGCTCGAGCACTCACAACAGTTCCAACGAAGAATGATGATCTATTTGGATATAAATGCAATATGTTGTATTTTTTTGAATAATTGTGTGCGAAAATTAGACATTTTTTTTATGTAGTGGACATAGTGTCCCAATTGAAAACTAGGGGTTCCCAATAACAATCCCATTTTGTATGAAAAAGAGCCTCTTATTTATATATACTAAAATACATTTTAATTCATTCTATTGTGTTATCCAATTTCATTTTGAAATGTCATACCACTTATTAAATATATGGATGATTAAATATTATAATGAAGAGGTGTGAAATTTGACAATATAAAAAATTAATCCAAACATAATATACAAATTCACTAATCAAATTTTAATTTATATAAATATTGTTATAATATATATGTCAATTTTTCGATGAATAATGGATTTCAAAATATAGAATAATTGCACTGTCACAGGTCGATGCTTCCAAAAAACAAAAAATCTCATATAAAAAATCGTTGTTTCCATAACATAAACACACATCGATGCATTACGTTATATAAAAGCACCGTGGCAACATCATTTTTGCATGACCAGTGCCTTTTCAGAAAAGGACAAAACCAAGGAATTTAGTTCTTCAAGCAACAATATTGTTTTCAATTAATGCCACGGTATGTTGTAATTCTTAACGCACTAGTGCTTTCATAGAACTAACACCCTAGCCCTACAAAATACTATTTCTAGCCATGGTGCATTATTAAAATTAATAGCATCGGTCCTTTTATATCCTTAGCACACCAGTGCATTTATACGAACAATACGCATCGATATTGCGAGTTTAAATAAAAGCACCGGGTCTGCAATATATTTGTGTGTGCCCGAGTGTCGTTCCTTAAGAGAATGCTTGAGAGAGTTTTTTGATATATACACACTCGGGAAGTGTACATTTTAGGCACTGTTGTTCTTTGCAATCAACGTATCAATGATTTTAGTTATGTATGCAATCCTGATGCTTTTCATATATGTAGTTTAGCGACGTTAATTTTTCCATGAAGCACACCGCAAAAAAAAACATCTGCTAAAACCTCAAGTTGCCCATATTTTTTTAGTTGTGATGAAGTTCCGTTATAATCTCAACTAAAACATCCACTATCGCAAACATATGCTTTTTCACAATTTTTTCCAATTTTATAACACTAAAAAATAATGTTGTAACCTTCCTTAGAAGTTGTATTGTTAGGTATATAAAGTCTCCTTGTATAGATTAACAACCCATTTCTGTTGATTCCATAATCTATCCATTTGTTTAGATCAAATTTAGTTTATATATATATATATATATTGGATTTGTTAATGTTTCCTCTTTGACATGTTCCAACAAATTTATTTCACTTTGACTCATATATTTCTCATATATTTATTTTAAACTCTAACCTAAGGCATCTGCCACATTATTTCCTTCAAATCAAATAATTCCTCAACATTTCAGAGAGTGAATTACAACTACTAACTCTAGATCATAGACTACCTAGTTCTTCTCATGTTCTTTTAATTTCTTGACTCATAGGCCACAACATTCATGTCTTGTGTAAGCGTACCACGTAGGCCTTCTAGGCATGACTACTACAAGAATTGCATTGTTGGTCACATGGAGATGAAGATAGACTAGTGCATGAAAACCAATCTTGTTCAAAGAAAGGGTGTTTTTGATAAGAAATATATGGATACCTATATGTTAGTAGAGTTTCAAGTGGTCATGATAGGAATTATTATCACCCACATTCTTTTCTGTCAATTACCTTACCAATTTCTAATACTACATGGGGAGGAGAAATACATTGACTTCAAATTAGTGAAATGAAAATGATCAGTTCTAGCATGTTGCAAGAAATATATTGTCATGTCAAAAATGCCAATTACAAAATAGAATAAAATTTGTGTAGACTCCATATGCTTAAGTAACATATTATCACACCACTAATGACAATTCCATGATGATTATGTAAAATATTGTCACACCACAAATGTCAAGCCTAAGAGAGCATAATATTTGTGTAGATAACATAAGATACCCCAAACAACCATGGCCCTATAAATTTCAAAAGGGATTTCCAAACTTTTCTTGTAATAAAACCACAAGTTCATTAGGTCCGAAATCAAATCCCGTTAAATGAGGAACCATCACAAAATATACTCTAAGTAGAAAATGACAATTTTAAGCACTCAGCCGAGAGTTGGATTATCGTCGTGTCAGGCACGTAAATTCACACAGGTAGGAGCTGGGGAGGACATCATCAGTCTGTGCGATTCTGGTCGAGATTTTGGATCATAGCGTTGTTTCTATGCTCTGCAAGTGTTGTTACCACGTAGATGCTCTCACGCCAAAGAACTTTACCATAACGTTCTATCACATCATACGCCCTTCAGATCTCAGCGTGCGGCTCTCTGACTAGCGTGTGTGAGGAATCTGATTAGATTTATTTTTGTTTGAACTAGTATTGCATCGTATTGTTTGCCAATACTTTTATTACAACTCCTCGAATGTGATTACTAGACAGTATCATTCATACATGGGAAACAAATTCCTAAATACAAACGATGAACAATGGGCTTGGGAAGGAAGATAATGAGTTCATTTTTGCACTTGCCACTATAAAAAAAATCACATAAGTACCATAATTGACAAATCCATTCACTGCAAACTGCTAGCAAAGCTGGAAGGCTCATCTTGAATTAATTCAGTGTCACAGAAGACATGGATAGATGACATGATGACATAAACTGAAGTCAATGGCATAACCAAGAAAACTCAATTTGTGTCTTTCCTTCATTTAGTGTGGACAAACAATGAAAGAGCTTGAAAACCTCCTCTTATAAAACACCTTTGGTGTAATTAAACAAAATCATATAATATCTTATATCTATTTTTTTTTAAACATATTATCATATTATATTTTTATTTCTTAAATTTATTCTGAAAAAAACAAATCATAATTTTTTAAGTATATTATTTAATATAACATCTTTTATTATATTATTTAATTATGCTAATAGAAATGTTTATTCTGAAATAGGTGTATAAAATGTTAATTTAATTTTCAATAATTATTAGGTAGATGGTAGGGATTTATGCTCCATAAAATATTGTAAAATATTCTTAATAGTGTACACAAATCAAAGAATAAGATTTATTTACAAAGTAGTTGTTCTCTTTTTACCTTTTTAAATAAATTTATTAGTTCAAAAAATGTGATATGAACAAGTGGTAAATGAAATTAGTTGTGGTTTTTTGTGAATGTGCTATTCATATGGGAAGATATTAGTCCATGGTTTTGTACCAAATCCTATTTATACATTAAGAATATCCATGATAAAGTGAGTTGAATATTGAAAGAAAAAAATTGTGTTATGTATATATTGATTTTTTTATCATTAATACTAATAATTATTATTTTATATAAAGTTATATTTTTATGTCATTTTTTATTTTAACATCTTGAGATGTATGCTCAATTAAGTGTTTTGACACTTATTATCATGGATTAATACATATTTTCATTTACCAACTATTTAATTTATATGGTTGCACTAAAATTTGAAAAATAAAATATCATAAAAAATAACTAATTTATAACTTTATTTTCAATAATAATAATAATAATAAAAATAATAATAATATATAAGTTAAACATATATAAAATTTTGTAACAATATTCTTAGTTATAAAGATTCACACCCACTTTATCATGGAGATTTTTACTTTGTAAATAAGCTTTGTTAAAATATCATGGGTCAATACCATGGTTTATTAATACCAAATAGCCAAAAAATCCATAATTTAAATTTCATATGACACTTGTTCATATGGTGTTTTTTAATTAATTAATTTAAATATAAGGGAAAAAAGTGCATACCTATTTGGGAGATAAATTTCATCTTTGGATTTGTGAATATTATTCATTGGTTAAATCTCTCTCATCCACCTATTAATTATTGAAAATTAAATTAAATTCTTAAAGTTTTGTTCTAAACTAGACATGTCGATAAACTTAAGTAGGTGGATGGTATGGATTTAGTCTCTATAGAATATTCTGAAATATTCTTAGTAGTATACACAAATCAAAGGATGAGACTAATTTCTAAAGTAATTGTGCACTTGTTTCCCTTTTAAATAAATTTATTTTTTAGAAAAAAATTGATATGAACATGTGTCATATGAAATGAGTTATACTTTAATGGGGATGTAGTATTGATAATCTATGTTATTGGCCCATAACATTGTAACAAACCCTATTTATAAATAAAAAATTCTCCATGATAAAATTGCCTAAATCTCCAAGGTTAAAAACTTTGTTTTATATATATATATATATATATATATATATATATATATATATATATATATATATATATATATATAACAAAGTTTTTAACCTTGGAGATTTAGGCAATTTTATCATAAAGAATTTTTTATTTATAAAAACTTATAAATTAGATAATGCTCATGACATTTTTTAATTTTAGCAACTTGAGATGTGTGATGAGTAAGTTTTTTTATGCTTATTATGCTTATTATGGATTAGTTATTATCTTCATTTGCCAACTATTTTAATTATATGGTGATTTAATGAGCATAATATATTATCATCATAGAATATTAATATATTTGTGTTAGGTGTGGGTATGTAACTAACATATATATATTGAAGAACTTTCTATAACACTGTGGATAAGTGATAACCACACGAGCTTGAAAACCATAATATACATATACTTATTATGTATACTAATAAATTCATATACGAACCAATCACAAATAAAATCACTCAGCAAGTAAGTTAATGACCTAATATAACATGATCACAAAGTTTATAATACATGATCCATTTTATATATATATATATAGATAGATAGATATAAACAGTAAAGAAACAATAAATAACGATAATCTAGTTCAATGATAGTTGTGAGCATGGTATTTTTTTTAAGTAAATTGAAAAGTGGAAATAGAATAAGTAACTTTAAGATAAACCTCAACCTTTATAGAGATTACTATTAAACATATTTTATGGAAGTTAAAACTCAAAATACACTCAATAATTATTGATAATTAAATTAAAAATTTAGAATCTCTATTTTAAACTAGACATGGCTATCCATATAATTAAATATTTCAATGTCCACTTTAAATAAATTAATTTTAAATTAATATTATATATATAAAGTGAATAAAAATAACATAAATTTAATTATTTCTTAATAAAATAAATGTAAATATGTAATTCATTGAATTTTTTATTTAGATTTGAAATAGGTACATACAGTCCCATTATAAATCAACTCCATGGAATAAATTGCACGTTTCCTTTATTTTTATTTCATAAGTTAGGAACCTATGTATGACAAAAGATATACATAGTTTACCAACTTGGACACTCTTAACCAGTTGATTACTGGATGAAACGAAAAAAAAGACAGTTGTTACAGGCAGAACCCTCTACCCTTGTGAGTGAAACCAGACGACCTTCTTGAAATTTTAGAACGTCAAAAAAACATGAGAACAACAGAAAAATAGTAGCCAAAAAATTATCAAGGCCCAATGGTAACCTAAGCATTGCCCAATTCTATTTGTTGGGGTTCTCCTTGCCATGCTTGTGCTCGGGTGGATCTTCCCATTCCACTGGCATTGGTTTTAAGTAGTCTTGGTCATTAGGAAGGGGTGTTTAGTTGGCAGAAGGTGCCCATCTGACAGATGGTGTATGGCTGGTAGAGGATGGTTGACACCACTGTAGTGTCGTGTTTAATTGGGCTTCTTTACTACCATACGTTCAAGGATCCACTAGAATTTCCTCCATTGCACTACGTGTCTGTCGAGGCATGGATGATGATTCACCCTCAAAGCTTCTTGTATTCTTCCTATGGGGTCTGGCATCTTCCAAGACCGAATCTACGAGGCTTTGAGAAAAGGAATTGTTTCGACACGAAGACGGATTCAGGAGTTGAAGACTCAGAATACCAACAATGGTTTGTAACATTGCCCGAGTGTGACTCATGTAAAATTCAAGGTCGATAAAATTACCCTCGAGCTTCGCAGTAACGTCTTCTTGATCTTTGAGGTTGTAACCCAACAAATTGCAAAGAGCCCACAAGTTGTCGTCGGCGTTGCCTAGCTCCCGAGCCTCTAAGTCTACAACTAAGCACCGATATCGTTGGGATGTTTTCATCAAAGTTTTTAGCTCCTCGACCCTGCGAAGGAACCTCTACCTCTAACTCCCTTTTGGGGTTTCCACGCTTTTTCACTGTATCTACAGAGTATGGATACTGCATTTTGTCTGCTGCCAACACCTATATTTTGATCAATATATTAATAAAATATTTTAATCTTTTTTATATATATTTGATATTGCTCTCTATATATCATTGATATTCAAATATTTTAGTTCAAATAATTTACTTAATGTGTATATTAAAATAATTTATTTATATTACATTAAAATATTTAATAATTAAATAAATTATAGAAGTTTTATAACTAAAATATTTCAATTTAAGTAAAATATTGCAATTTCAACTATATATATTATATAAAGCAATTGAAAGTATAAATCTGTTATTATTAAAATATTGTATTGGTGTGTTGGTCAAAATGAAAAAGATGTGTAATTAATTCATTTCATGTTTTGCATAGATTTTATTCATGGTGTGTGTATATAAAGAACGAGTGTAGATCTATCTTAACCTCATATCTATCAAAAACTAAAAATGATTAAATTTCTTAATTTCAAAAATATTTCTTCATATTTTAATTTTAAAAAAAAAGTATATTTTGATTTAAAAAATATTTTCACCTAACCAAACTTAATTTTTATATTTATAGAAATAAAATAAAAATAAAGCTATAATAACTAATTCTAAAATATATGATAACAATTTAAAAATATGTGATAACAAATTAAAATGTAATACTAAAATATATGATAACAATTTAAAAATATGTGATAACAAATTAAAATGTTTTAATTTAATAATAAGTAAAACCAAACAAAATGTTTTAATTTATTAAGAAGAAGAATAAAATAAACTAAACAATAGGTAAGGAAAAAATGTTCGTGGCACATGTTTAGGATGGAATATCCTTACATTTCTTAAATATCATAAAAATGTGGTCCTGCAATTTCTAAAATGTATTCATAACAAAACAATAATATTGTATTCATAATAATATGGATGAGAGAGCGGGAAGCTTTTTATTTAAAAAAAACATTAAGTACATTAATAAAATCCTAGATTATAATCTCTATAAATTTTATTAACTAATAAATTAGTGTTTTATTAATTAATATATGTTTGATTCTCATTCTCCCTTCCAAAAAGAAGGGAAATGGAAATTATTTAAATAAATATTCACTTTTAAAAAAATCTATTTTTAATAATATTATTTTCCTTCATATTATTATGATTTATGAATAATAAATAGGAAACTAGTTAACGCTGATTACAAAACTTACATTTGAAGGGACTAAGAAAACCTGAAGTCGGGACAACTAATAACTTAATCATATAATATATAAAATATACATACTCTCCAGACATAAAAATGTAATGAGCAATCTAACTTTGACAATTTTATGTAGATTTTGTTCAAAACTTTATGGGGATTTATTTAGAATGATTAATATGAGTAAGATAATCCGTAGAACTTGGATGTTTGATATTTTGTTCAAAATTTTATGGCGGATTTTTTTAGAATGATTAATATGAGTAATATAATCGGCAGAATTTGGATTTTGTGATATTAAAAGAAAAAATATAATTAATTAAAAAAAAATAGTCAAATTAATTTATAATTTAAAATGGTAAAATTTTACGATAATTTTGGAAACAAATATCATATTTATAGAAGAAAAAATATATAAAAAGTATTATTCTTTAATATCCAATAAACCTTATCTCTATTAAATAGATCATTCACAAAATGAAGTACCCGCAGAAATGGAATGACTTAATGCATTTGGTTAAACTAATGTTTTTTGTTCGTAGTTTTGCATCATTTACATCGTTTAATTAACAAAATATTACTAAAAACATAATGATTATGCAATTTCCAATTTTATGCAAAGTAATAATATTATTAAAATATTATCAAAATAATCAAATAGGCAAGCACAAAAATGATCATCCATATACAGTTTAAATTTTTAAGGGAAAAAGCAACAAATAATCAATTTATTAAATATTTCATAAGGGAGTTCACACTTCACTAAATGGCAACAAAGAAGTTCATCCCATGTTCATTGTTAAAATTTTACAAAAAAAACTTAATCTTTAATTTAAGCATAATTAACTAGAAGTCATTACATTAAACATTATATCAGGTTTCTCAAACATATGGTCCAAGAGTTCTTGGACCACAATGCCTTAATGACATAGTTGTTTCCTACACTAAATTACCCCTTGTAAATTACCCTTGTAAATTGTGTTTGACTATCCTTCACTCTGCATGTAAGACTAATTATGCATAATATCGTCATTTTCTAAAGTCATATTAGTTAGAATCCATTTCAACTTTAACATCGTGATTATAGGATTCAATATCTACCCATTTTTTTAATGTAATAATCACTAATAATATGTTATTCTTTATACATCATTTCATGTAAGACTTTCTTGTGCATGCATAAATAAAAGTGAAATTCATCTCTAGTATTTTACTTTTACATGCATTATTGATTACATGACTATAAATATTTAACAAATAAATTACCATTTGCAAATTATACTATTAGCGTATTTAACAAAATGTAAAACTAGAACCATGGTAATAATTCCCGATTATCTTTTACTTCTTGTAAAAGCATGGGTATCAACCTACTTGTTCATTTCAGTTATAAAGTCATGTTTACCAAGATGAACAACCATTAACCTTGTTATTACAAATAATATAAAATTCAACTATATTTTTTGTTTATCTTTCAAATACATTATACAAAACCATGTATATTTATCGACATCTCATATGCATTAAATAAAATGCATAAATATTATCAAAGCATGCCTATTTAACCATATTTCACATGCATTAAAAATAAATGCATACATAATTATAAAAACATCTTTATTTACCCATATTTTTCATGCATTAAATAAATGCATATAATTATAAAAACATGGTTATTCATCTACATTTTACATGCATGGAATAAATGTATAAAAATTATAAAATGGCAAATGCATTGATAGAGGCCAACTCTTATTACAAATGTAGAAACGGGTTATAAATACATTATCAAATTGACTTATTGTAAAAATATTTACCAATGCAAAAACCATATCTATAATATGAGCTTACAAATCACATATTATATGGCCTACAAGAGAGAGCATGCATGCCAATATAGTAACTAATTAAAAATCATTATAGTTAATCCTATCTCTACTCATAATCAACGAAATTGTTTTAAAGAAATAAACATAGTTAACTTTATATCTATGCATTTAACTACCCCTTCCACATTTAACCAAATTCACAAACTTGCCAAGGTAAACATGAGACGCATCTCACTATCAAATGACCCAACCTCCTAGTTAAGGAAGTGTGATCTAGAAACCGAACACATACTAACATCCTATAGGGACTATAGATCACTCAGGAGTTCAACAACCACCCTGGGTGATCAGTCCCTGAGTTGGACCCTTGTTTCGTTAATATAGCACCTCAACTGCATGCATAAAAAGGCTAGGGTGTGGTTATAGGCCTCCAACCGCACTCACAGGACTCCTACCATGCGAGTATGGCCTAAATCCTTCAGTTTTGATCATGTGGTCCCAGTATCTGTGCCACCTTTTGGGGCGAGCCTCCAGACCACTTCCCAAAATTTCCTAAAACATTCTAGAATCATAATTAACATGGAAACAATGCCAATAATTCAAATTTGAAGCAATAGCTTGAGTCATAGTACCTAGTCCATAACAAACATTTCGTCAAACATATGGAAAACATGTAAGCTACAGGTCATGAATGCACATCTTATCATAAACTGACAACCTTCATCTAAGAATCACCAAGAAGGCTCAAAGCCTTCTCTAGCTAGCAACAATAACACTTGTTAGTCCATGCATTCATCAACGATTCCATAACTTATCAAAACATGTCAAGATCCATAGATAGAAAACATAATATAACCAACATATAACCAACAAATATCCATCATAAAAACCATATCAATTCAACCATAACATCACCATCATAATCAATATAAATGCTCATTGATCACAATACGAAAATACCTCATATTAACATGAGAAAATTCTAACCAAGTCTAGGGCTTCCACATACCACCCGACCATAGATTGGACTGAACAAAATATTTCTTTCAGTCAATCACCCCCCACCATATTCCAAGCATGAATGTGGGATCTCATGGAATATTTCAAAACAAAACCAAATCGAAAATTCCATAAGCCAAACCACATCATCCATCAACCAGAATGATTCCACCTCTATGGTTCAGAAATCACTAACATCAACTAGATTGATATCTACCCTAGTTTTCTATGGCTCAAATACTTGGTAACTCAAATCACAACCTTTGAAGGCTCCAGAGCGATTTTTCCACCCGTGGCTCCAGGGACCAGTAAGTCAACCCACCAAAGGCTGTAGAGTGTTTGTCCCAACCTGTGACTCTAGGAACTAGTAACTCAACCAAAGTTGTTCCAACGCTTCTAGAGTATTTGTTCCAAAACAAATCCATAAGGAACTTGAGTAGCAATGTTATGCAACCAACTCAAAAAACAATAAAAATAATAGATCATCGGCTTAAAAATTATCCTCTTTGAGGGGGTTACCTCCTTTACATTACATAAATGAACAATTCTTAGATGATTGATATTGAAAGCCCTACTTTCTATATATAGGAGTCTAAGGGTTCACAATATAATCGTAGACAACATAAAAATTCTAATGTAAGGGCACAAAAATAACAATAGTGGGCTTGTATGGGGCATAATAATAACAATATGATGACTACATGGGCACAACAATAAAAATAAGGGGGATAAACTAAAAATCACAATAAGTGGATAAACTAGCATTATAGGGACCTAACATGACCTTGTCCTTCAAAAGAGTGTTTTCCTCAATGCTTGAGTAGTTCTGGATGCTTCTGTATAAAATTTTCATATTCCTCCCATGTAGAATATTCAACGGGTAAGTTCTTCCACTTTATGACATACTCTGAAATGGTTAGGGTATACTGACATTGGCTGCATAAAAAATATAAAATGGTAAATGCATTGATAGAGCCCAAATCTTATTATAAATGTAGAAATAGATTATAAATACATTATCAAATTGAATTATTGTAAAAATATTTACCAACGCAAAAACCATATCTATAATATGAGCTTATAGATCACATATTATATGGCCTACAAGAGAGAGAATGCATGGAAATATAGTAACTAATTAAAAATAAATACAGTAAATACTATCTATGTGCATAATTAAAAAAAATGTTTTAAATCAATTAACATAGTTAAATTTATCTCTGTGTATGAAACCACCCCTCCGACATTTACCCAAATTCACAATATTTCCAAGGTAAACATGAGACGAATTTCACTATGATATGACCCAATCTCCTAGTTAAGGAAGTGGCGTCTAAAAAACTAAAACATATTGACATCCTATAGGGACTATAGATCACTAAGGAGTTAAAAAACCACCCCAAGTGATCAATCCTAGAGTTGAACCCTTGTTTCTCTGACATATCATCCCAACCACATGCATAGCAAGGTCGGAGCGTAGTTATAGGCCTCCAACCACACTCACATGCCTCCTTCCATGTGGTTATGGCCTAAATCCTTCAGTTCTGAGCATGTAGTCATGGGATCTATGCCGCCATTTCAAGCCAGCCTCCAGACCACTCCCCAAAATTTCCTGAAACCTTCTGGAATCATAATTAACATGAAAAAAATGCCAATAATTCAAATTTGAAGCAATAAATTGACCTATTCTACCTAATCCATAACAAATATTTCACCAAGAATATGGAAAACATGTAAGCTATAGGTCATAATTTCTCTTATGATCATAAACTGATAAAATTCATCTGAGAAACACCAAGAAATCTCCAAGCCTTATATATCTAGCAACAATAACACTTGTTAGTCCATGAATTCATCAACGATTCCATAACTTATCAAAACATATCAATATCCATAGATAAAATACATCATATAACCTACATATGACCAACAAATAAGAATCATATAAACGATGGAAATTCGACCATAACATCACCATCATAATCAATACAAATTCTCATAGAGGACAAGAGGAAGATATTGCATATTAACATGTGAAAATTCTAACCAAGTCCAGGACTTCCACGTACTACCCAATCATAGATTGGGTTGAACCAAATCACTCTTTCAACCAATCACCCCCATACCATATTCCAAGAATGAATGTGGTATCTCATGGATAAACAAAAAAAAAAATAAACTAGGGATTCTAGAGGCTAAACGACCTCAACCCTCAATCACAATGATTCCACCTCTACCATTCGAAAATCACTAACATAAACCATATTTCTCTCTACCCAAGTTGTCTAGGACTAAAATACCTAGTAACTCAACCTGTAACCTTCTAAGGCGCTAAAGAAATTTTTCCAACTGTGGCTTCAGGGACTAGTAACTCAACCCAGCAAGGGCGCTAGAGTGTTTGTCCCAATATACAACTCTAGGAACTAGTAACTCAACCAAAGTTGTTTCATGGCTTCTAGAGTGTTTGTTCCAACCCACATCCATAAGGAATCCAAGTACTAGTGTTATAAAACCAGCTCACAAAATAATATAAATAATAGATCAATGACTTAAAAAATATCCTCTTCGAGGGGGAAACCTCCTTTACATTACATAAATAAAAAATTCTTGGATGATTCAAATGAAAAAACCACCTTTCTATATATGGGATTCTAAGGGGTCACAATATAATCAGAGCCAACATAAGAATAATAATTTAAGGGCACAACAATAAAAATAGTAGGCTTCTATGGGGCACGATAATAGCAATATGGAGACTACATGGGCACAACAATAACAATAAGGGGGCTACACTAACAATAAGAATAAGGGGATGCAATAGTATTATAGGGACATAACATCCCCCTCTCCTTTAAAAGAGTGTTTTCCTCCTTTATTGAGTAGTTTTGGATGCTTCTGTATAAACTTCTCATTCTCCCATGTTGAATCTACAACAATCAAGTTCTTCCTCTTGATGAGAAAATATGAAATTAATCAATTCCATAGCTTTTGATTTATTATTTACGTGAATGCTTCAGGTTTCAATATGAGTTTTCTTCCTCTTCAAGTAATGGAAATATTGTTTTAAATGGAATTTTGTCACCTATAACCTTCGTTAAGCATGAAACATGGAAAATAGGGTGCACTTGGGAAGATGAAGGAAGCTCCAATTTCTGTGTCATAGTACCAAACTTTTACAACACCTTGTAAGGATCATAATAATTTGGTGATAATTTATTCTACTTCTTAGCTTACTTGAGGGTCATTTCTTTGTATTGTTGTAGCCGTAAAAATAACCAGTTGCCCAGACCAAAACTTCTTTCATTGTGATGTTGATGTGCTTGTTGTTTCATTCGATTTTGTGCCAAAGTGAGGTTATCCTTTAGGAGTTGGAGAACTTGTTGTTGATGCTCGATGTGATGTTCCACTGCTTGAACCTTAGAATTTTATCTTAAATATGATGTGATGGAAGGTGGATGATGTACATAAATTTCCATAAATGGGGTCATTTTTGCTGCAGTATGGAAGGAAGTGTTATACCATCATTCAACGAGAGGTAACCACTTGACCCATTGTATTTTTTTCTCAGATGCAAAGAAAAAAATATATCCTTCCAAACATTTATTCACTATCTCAGTTTCCCCATCATATTGAGGATGATAAGATAAGTTATAAGCTAATTGAGTACCCATACAAAAAAAAATTTCCAAAATTTTTTAGTAAAAATGGGATCTTTGTCGCTTACAATAATCTTTGGGTTTCCATGTAGCTTTTATTTTTTTTCCATAAATGTCGTAGCACCTTTGTTAGCTTTAAATGGATGAGATAATGCACAAAAGTGTGCATACTTGGTAATTCTATCAATTATCACCACGATTACATGTTTTCCTTCAGAATTGGATATAACTATGATAAAATCCATTGAAACGTCCTACCAACGTTGACTCTGAATAGATAAAGGTTGTAACAGACCTGGGGGTATTAATTGTCTCAAAATTATTTTATTGGCAAACCAAACACTCCGATACAAAATTTTGAATATGAGATTTAAGGCCATCCCAAAAAAATTCCTTCTTGACCCTATGGTAAGTTTTTAAAAATCCTTAGTGCCCTCCCAGGGGAGAGGTGTGTGATTCCAAAATAATATTTTGTTTCAGTTGGAAATTATTCCAAAGATATAAGTGATCTTTTCAGCACATTGAACCATTTTCCAAGCCAAATGTATCAAATGTACTGGGATCTTGTTGCAAATTTTGAATGAGTTTCCATACTTCTTCGTCATTCTTCCATTCATCACTTGCTTTGGTTATCTAATCTGGTTGGATAATATAAATGGCACAAAGAAATTCTTCCACATCCTCATCCTTTCTTGAGAGTGCATCTAGAATAGCATTTTTCTTCCCTTTTTTGTAGATGATTTCAAAGTCATAGCCTAGCATCTTTATGACCCATTTTTGTTGTTATTCAGAAGATAATATTTCTTCCAGAAAGTATTTAATACAATCATGATTTTTTTTACCTTGAAGTGTCTTAGCTTTAGGTAAGGAATTCATTTCTTCAGTGCATGTAGTATTACCAACATTTACCTCTCATAAATAGGTTTGTGTAAATACTTTCCTTTGATTGGAGCACTTTCAAAAGAAATTGGTCTTCCTCCTTGCATTAAAATGACACCAATTCCATTTCGTGAGGCATCACATTCCACAATAAATATTTTTGTGAAGTCTGGTGTAGCTAAGATTGGTGTTGGCACATTGCTTTTTTAAGATGTTCAAAGGCCTTAGTTGCTTCTGGAGTCCAAGAAAATGCATCTTTCTTTGGTAATTTTGTTAGATTTTTTGTTATTCTCCCATAATTCTTAAAAATATTGCAATAATTACCTTCCAACACTAGTATTATTGGGACCTAACAACCAACCAGAAAAAAAAGTGGAAAAACCAACAACACCGTGGATATCCAGGAAATGGAAAGGAAAGGATAAAACCACTATCAATCCAGGAAAATATCCATGCCAATGACAACACCTAACAAGAGAATCACATGCATATACCATTCATCCATAAATTAGCAAGACAATCACACAAGAAACATGTTACCTACCAAGCAATCCAGTTGTAGTTGTTGTTCCAACTGTTCCCTTGCAGTTTCCTGATTTTCTTTGCCTTCTTTATCCAATCCAAGTGAATGCCCAAGTGCTCCAATAATGTTTCAATATTTCTCTAAGTGTGCAAGAGTATGAGAGAATGAGATAATGAAATAGAGCTCAACTCCAAAGGTGTCAAAATGTTGTGAACTTATCCTCATAAGCCCTTTTATCATCGAGGCCTCTATTTTCTTCATTTTCCTTCATTTTTACTGTATTTTCCTTAGCATGCAAATTTGTGTCTCTTCACCTTCTTTTTCTCCTATTTTCCTTTATTTTCATAAATAAAATGCTAATCATTTACACTTTTTCTTTGCCAATTTCCATAGACATCAATTAGTCACAAGTGATGCCCACTAAACTGTTTTGGCCAACATTAAACTTGGAATACATGTTCCATTAGCTTGGTCTTATTTTATTTACATAAAAAATGAACCATAGGTTGTTACAAACCCCTCCCTTTTAGAGGAACACCATCCTGAGTGTTTCATAATGCCTATGACCAACAAATTGCTAAAAAAAAATGTACTCAGGATGGAGATTTATAAGATAACTAAATGCAATATTTATAATGACATCACGTGGAAAAAAAAAATAAACATATCACTTATTGGAGTTTTATAACACAACTCATTGTGGTATTTATAACACATCCATATACATATACCACTAGTAGAAAATGATGATATTAGTGACTAGGTGACTAAAAAAGTTAGTCACCACTACTTTTCCAAGTGAAATACTACTAAAAATGAACAATCTTAGATTCTCTAACTAAAAATGACTAAGATAAATGACTAATTTATCCACTAGTTATTACTAAAGGAATTAATAGTATTATCATAATTAATCTTATTATAAGAATCGACGTAAGCGAGATATATGTTATAATTCAAAAACAACATGTCATTAATAATTTAGTCTGAGGTTCACATTTATTCTTTGGTTTAGATGAGTAATATTTGCAGAAATTAACTTAGTTTTGTTTATTCACATGTATTATTTGTTTTAGCTGACTAGTATTTGTAGGAATTAACTCAGTTTGGTTTTATTAAAATCACAGAAAGGAATACTACCATTAACTTCAACCTCCATAGTTATTTTTGTGTAATCATACTGAGAATTAAGACGATTAAGAAACAAATCCAACTTCTCACGACCATGGGGCTACACAACACAGGTATCATCAACAAACCTTTTCCAGAGTTTGGGTTTAAATTGAGTCGAGGCCAGAGCTTTGGTATCAAAATATTCCATGAATAAATTAGCAACAACAAGGGAGAGTGGAGAACCCATGGCTACTCCACATGTATTTTAATAGAATTCACTGTGGAAGATGAAAAACATAGATGGAAAGCAAACTCTAATAAATTTGGCAGTGTCATCATCGATGATCTGATTTATGACATTAATGGCCTCATTAATGGGCATTTTAGCGTAAAGAGAAATAACATCAAATCTTACCAAAAATTCCCCAGGGTCTATCTTAACACCCAATTACTCCTTGAAAAATGAGGAAAAGTTGTTGACAAAGGAGTCAATGCGACCAACCAAAGGTTTTAACTTATTTGCTAAGAATTTTGCAAGAAGATAAGTATTCCCACCTATTGTTCTAATAATAGGTCTTAAGCCCCATATTTATGAATCTTTGGAAGGCCATAAATCTTGGGGGTGAGAGGTTTTCTTTCAATAAGTTTCTTGCTTAGGGAGTTAACAGAAATATTGGACTTTACGGAACATATGAACTCCTTAGAAACTTTTTTAATGTGATTTTTATTGAGTTTCTTCTAACTACCACTATTATGAAGGTGGTCTAACATTTTGCTAACATACTCAACTTTATCTAAAATAACAACAGCCCCACCTTTGTCGGCCTTAAGAATGACGATATATGGGTTATCTCTTAAGGATTTAAGGCAAGAAACTCGTATTTTCTAATATTTCTCTTAGGGGGCTTCTCTTTATTAAGAACAATAGCACAATATTGTCTAATCACTTCTTTACTATTATCAGGAAGGTCCCTAATCGCATATTCAATGTTGCAAATAATGTCCTCAATGAAATTTTTTCTGAGAGCCAGGGAAAAATTTAACCCTTTTTCTAAGAGGCAAAAAACATGAGGTTTCAAATTAACAGTGAAGAAATTAATAACATTATTATGAAAAGAATCATCGTCATCATCATCATCATCAAAATAACACCCATATTATGATTATTATTCTTATTATTTGTATTATAATAGTTATAATTATAATATTATTATTGTTATTATTAAAAACAACACCATTATTATTATTATTAATCAAAACAACATCAATATTATGATTATTATTCTTATTATTAATATTATGATTTGGGATGTTATTATTGAAGGCATTATTAGTATTATCATAATTAATCTTGTTATAAGAATCGACGTAAGGGAGATATATGTTATAATCGGAAAAAACATAAGGGAGGGAATATGATGAGGAAATGAGAGGAACATAAAGCGATGGAGAAGCAGGATTCGTTACCAACGAAGAGGAGGAGAGGGGCGTGTTTATGAGAGAGGGAGAAAATAAGTTAATAAGAGGGAGGTTCAGAAGTACTATAGGGGGATGTGGAGTAAAAAAAAGGAATTTCTCAGCAAGGGGTTGATGAATCATCCTCGGGAGATATGGCATGGTTCGAGGATAATAGGATTGGAGGACTTTCTAAAGGATTTGGGGATGAAGGAAGAATTCACAAGGGGATAGCCTTCAAAGAACAATACCATGAATACTTTTCAGACGAAGAATGTCTTTGGGGTGGAATTCTGGACATATGAATCATACAATGATTGCACGGCTTCGAGGGGAGAGAAATAACTATGGCCTCCAGCGACGAACCATCACAGCTGAGAGATGCTTGGGGAAGAACAGTGAACGAGGGCTCAATGATGCCAAGATTGTTGGATAAAACAACACGATAGAGTGGATCCCGGTTGGAAGATAAAACATAGGCCGAGGGATCTGAAACGTAAGAATGATGAGAGACCAAGACAGACGAGGAAACCTGGTTGTTGACCCACAAGTTAAGCGCAGCGATTGATCACATCAAATACGGTTATTTGATGAAATCGAGAAGGTGATTGGCCAGAGAGATCCACAGTTTCTTTGCCACGGAGAGACGTCAATGTGATTGGCCAGATCTAAGTGGAGAGAGAATAAAATGTGGTAGAGAATCCAATTCGAATCTAACCCTACAAATTTCAGATCGAAGAAAATTCAAACTCGTTTTCAAAAAGATAGTTTGTTTTTCTAGCTGAGTATATAAATTATAAAATGTACACATGCAGATATAGAGAGCGAGTTTTTACTCCTTTTACTTAGTGTTTTATGGTTTCTTGGATCCAATCTTAGATGGAAAATGTCGAGGGAAGAAATGTTTCCAAGCTTAAAGTTGAAAATATGTAAAAACTAGAAGAAAATTCTCTAGAGTTAGAGTGGGAGGAGATGGCAGAGGCTCCTGTAGCCTGTCTAGATGGAGCATCTATTTAAATTGGAAATCTCTTTTATTTTATTTTTTTCTAGATACAGAACTATTGATGATGTAAGTTAACTAGGAAATCGCTAAATAGGTTGATTAATAATTCGTTTAGATGCTTACATTTCGTGTGTGTGCATAATATATAGATTGGGAATATTAATATTTTTTTCTTTCTGTTTTGCTAGACATGACATAATTGGCGTTAAAGGTGAGAATTGCAAAAAACTGATTAAATTGAGTAGGCCACTGAAGAATTTAATATCCTAAATAATTGAGAAAGATATTAAACAAATTTCTGACCATAGTATTTCGAACTAATCATTTTGTTTTTTGCATTTCTTTAAACAAAACTGTATAATTTTGGTATATAATATAAGATGTACGTTTCAAGAATATAATAGTTTGGGTATATTGACTTTGATTATAAGTGTGCCCTATAGTGACAGTCTACAAGGTCGATATGATCTAACATGTTTGTGGGGAAACTCTTTTGTTCCATATGGTACCAAGTATCCAAGTATGTGAGGTATGTCCATGAATCTATGCTTTTAACAATTTGATCTTCATCCTCTCATTCCTACTACTAAAATTGTATGTGTAGTTTCATTCCCCTCTTGTATCTCGATTTGGATTCACCTCTACTTGTATTTAGATACTCAATTCCTTCATCCATGTGTTCCAGATTTTCATATGGTTCCTACTCTATCATTGGAATTGTTTCTTCAATTTGTTGCACTACTTATGGAGTGTTTCAATTTGTTCAGTTATATGCGTATTTGTTGATACTTGTCTCAATTCTCTGCTTTCCGTTCTTTTTATTCTCCTAATTTTGTCTAAGAATCTTAGTATCTTTTTATTTATATATCTCCGTCCTCTTTTTTCCGAGTTTGGAAGGACTCGTTGTCCTGTTTCTGAACCATTGTTACATAGTATCTGAAGTATTGTTGCCAAAATTGGAATTAATAAAAACTGGGATGAACTATGGGAAGCATACACTTAGACCTGGAAAACTCGAAACATTCCATGTCCTCAAAAGCTTGGAAACACTTTGAAAACATGCATGAGATCATAGAGATTTGTAACACTCATATGAAGCATTGATAACCCTTCTAATTGTTGGTCGAGTTTCCCTTATTTTGCATCTAGTTCCAGTTTCAACTTATTTTCAACTAGAATTACCAAGCTTTGAAATTTCCTACTTATTATTCTTCAGAGAATTGCTTTCTTAGTGCTCATGTGTTAGAAGACTACCATAGAAGAAACGTATGTGGGAAATTGAGGTCTTAGAATTCCAAACACAATGACCAGCTACTGAGTTGGAGCATGCCACACAATGTTGATGACAAGTAGCCTCTAGCAAATAGAGTGATTATTGTAGTTTAATATAAAACATTCATGCCAACAGAAAATGGATGAAGTTTAAGGAAGGTATAGGGATCTATTAGAGACACCGTGAGGAAACAAGTTGAAAATGAGATCCACTACAACACTCTATGGTTAAGAATGCTTGAAATTTACATTTAAAGCATCTACAAAAGGTTTAATTTTCATCTTTCCAAAATACAAGTTGCGAAAAATTTATACATGCATAGATCTCAAGAAATTTCATAAAATATCTATGATCCATATTTCAATCTCATACAAAATATGGTAGGAGGTAAATCTTTGGGGAGGTGGAGAGTACAAATGTTGACTTCTAAAAGGAAAACTTTATTAAATTTGGCTTTAAAGTTTATGAGATATAGGCACTGAGAAAATCATGGCTTATGAACTCCTTATTAATAAAAATTATGATAGGGGCTAAATGTTTGGAAGTTTGGAGAGTACAAATGTTGACATATTATAGGGAAAATTTATTGAATTTGGATTTACAGTTTTATGAGACATCGACACTGCAAAAATCATGGGATATGAACTTTGGAAATGAGAAATGAATTTGCAAGGAAACTAATTTCCATGTTATAGGTCCAACATAATCTATTTGTTACATAATCCCAACTTCAAAATTATTAGAAACTTTATATTGTTTGAAAAAAAAAGAATATTCAACTGCCATCATGTATAGATCACCCTTTCTATATCAACATTAGAATGAAATATGTGCCAAGATTCACACCAATCTGAAGCACATTTTTGTAAAGGTCTTCATTCATAGTATAGTATGAATGCCTATGCGAGACTAGAATCATTAGATATATATATCATATTGTCTTTGTTCGATGGGAACATGAAGATAAACATATGAGGAGTACTAAAATTTATTGAGATACCAATTCTAAACCAACAATATAATTGACTTGCATGCAATGTCTAGTAATGTAAAAATGATGTATTCATGAAGACTTCAATATAGAAGCCAGTAATGGAAATTAACCAAGGAGTGTTAAGGCACGTGCTATATCTATAAAGAAGCAATTAGATGATAAAAAAAAGTTTTAAGGCATGGTATTTAAATTGTAAACATGGTACTCATATTTAGTTTATGTGATAATTATAAAATAGTGGCTCATTTCTGCAATGGGAGTACATTGGTAATGAAAACGTATAAAGGCCAACTTAGGCATAAAATAAGCCACAAAACTATTTATTATTGCAAGCATAAAACTTCAAAGACCTTGTTTGTCCTAGGTAATCCCATTAGGTTCAATCTTGGGAACTTGGATCATTTCACAAAACATAGTCGAGAGCTCATGGTGCATTAGAGAATTTTTGAGATCTAAAATGGGCCTCCTCAGAAAAATGTACAACCAAAATAAACTTGATAAGAACCAATATAATTCATGATGATGATGTCAACCATGGGGGATGATTCACCACTTTTGGGGTAAAAAAGTAAAAATATAAAAAATAATAAAATAATAAAACTAATTTTTCAACTTGTATTTTAAACTTATCTCCCTAAAGTTTTATTCAAATGTTGAACAGGAGTACTCGTTAGATGCAAAATTTAATTCACCATAAAAGGAGTACCCATGTTTCATACTTTCGATTGACCCTGATACACGAAAAATGAGAAATACATGAAAAATTGTGATTGTAATAATGTTTTTCATGTATTTCTAATTTTTCGTATAGTAGAGTCCATCGAAAGTATAAAACAAGGGTACTCATTGGATGAGAAATATAATTTTGTATCCAATGAGTGTTACCGCTTGAACTTTGAGTAAACCCATAGGGAGATAAGTTGAAAATTAGAGTTGAAAAGGTAGTTTTTTCTTTTTTCCCTCTAAAATTTGATGATGTAGTGTAAACTTATTTTATTATTTTCACTCTTATTTTATAATTTCCTTAGGAGTCCCATCTTAGACCTCAACATTCCCCTAATGACAAGTTTGATGTCTCAAAGAAAACTACATAGTTTGTTTCACACCTTATTTTTATGAGTCATTAACCCTCCCCCATTTTGAGCAATTTTGTTTGATCCTGTTGGAAATGGTGATTCGAAGCGTGCCATAGGTAATAGCAATTGTTATAGGAGAAATCATAAACATATAGATTGTGATAATTGGAAATTCCTAATTTTAAAACCTAGCATCCTAAATGCCCATGAGGATGTGGTTTCCTCAAAGCATGGATTTTTGTTTGAGCCTGAGATTTGCCAGCTCAAAATCAAAATAAAACACACTATATCCCACGAAAAATAAAAAAACTTCTATTGTGAACAACCCTTCAAACCTAAACCGATAATTATAAATGTAAAACTTTCTCAGTGCTTTCTCAATTATCAATAGATATTTGGACTTATAAAATCCTTACATGTTGTTGTTGATCTGACAACAAAACATGATTACTAAATAACAAAGGTCACTCCAAACACATCGGTAAATGCTTACAATATTCTTGGTATTTTATTTTGGACACAAGATCTTTTTTTAATGGTCTAACAATATTTACTTAGAATTTATCTCAACATAAATTCATTACTTATATTCTACAGAAGCCACATATTAGAAAAAGTAATATGCATGGCTCAAATTGTCAACATACATTTCAAGTTATGAGTCAATATATTTCTTTCAATAATAATTGGGCACTACTTATTTGGGGTCTTTTGTTTCTTTTTTACTTATTCTCATTTTATCTTTCATGGCTTTGAGAGAAAGCGAATGTGTTATACTTGATTTTATCTCATTGAAAGTCATAGTAATTCAACCTGGAAAAAAAAAATTGATAATCTCAAACTTAGAAATTAGAATATGTTTATCACCTTTTTAAATAAATCAACAATAAGATCAACATGGCATATTCTTATTATATCACGTTTTCTTGTGGAACAATGGACCCTTTTATTTGATGTGTTCCTTACCTGCAACTACTTTTCATCCACCATATAAATGTTTTAATCTTATAATTATTTGTCAATTTTAGTGAAGACTTGCACCTTGCTTCATATTTCATAAACTCTATTTGTTACTTGCCTCTAGTGTGGGCATGTTACGGGAAATGTCATTGGAAAAAGGATGGGGAGAAAATGTATATCATGTCTTGGATATGATTCATTTGTTATTGGCGATCCTTCAAGCACCGAAGACGTTGACCTTGAAATTATTTGTAGTAGGGATTCCCATGGTTTTTAATGTTGTGATTCTTTCCCCTCATGGTTATTTTGGGCAAGAAAATGTCTTAGGAATGCTAGACAAGACATCAGTGGAAAGATAAAAAAAAAAATTTATAATTGCAATGTCCATTCCATGATATCCTCTTTTTATTGTTTGATTATATTATGAATGTTTCTTTTCTTTTTGTTTTTTTTATTTTAACTATGAAATTGAAAATGCTTGATATCATGTCCATTTAAAAAACATCCAAAGGTTGAAGATGAAATTACTATTATACAATATTGATTGAAATCCTTTTAGTTGTTTTGTGTTAAAATAATTTCATGACTATTAGAAAAGTTTACTTTCATGTTGTTATTTCGACACATGTTGTTTATATAATTGACCAAGTTCATGCGTTATAGAATGAAATTTTGTTGCAAATAAAACGACAAGGATAAGACATCACACCTCAGATTATTTTTTTTCACAAGTTATGTACAGCCTGAGTTTTTAATATGTAAATTAGTTCGCATGATTTTTCCTAAGTTTTCCCTAAAGGTTGAATACTAAGTTACTAAGGTGTTATTTGGTATGGTAATGTTCTATTTTATTTGTTTATACATGACATCTCACCACATAGTTGCCACTATCACCCAACTGAAGAAAACTTGTTCGATTTTCTTGATTTTATATGGGAAAATGGCTTTCACATTGTTGATGTTCATGTATATGTTGTATAAATCCTTTATAGTCTACTACAGTTTATGTTATAGGGTTCAGCATATTTCATGTCTTTATACACTCTGCATTGTATTTTATTTTTCTTTCAGAAAAATAACTCAGTATTGATTGTAATAAATAAGAATTGAAGAAAGAGGAGAACAATAAAACTGGAGTGAAAAATGCAAAAAGAGAAAGAGAAGATAACATTCTAGTGATACCCTTAGAGCCAATATCCCACATAAGACATACACATAGAGACTGATGGTCAAGTCTTCAAAGTTGGTTAATTCACCTGTAATTCCTTTGGAAACATAATGATAATGTTTTGAAGTGATGAAACAATATTTCATGTGTAAATTGTAGGCCAACGAATATTAAGTTGGAAACTCATATTGTAATACTTGAAATTTCATATAATATAATTTATGTGGTTGAAATATTTATAGTTTCACTTGATATTGTTTAGTATTGTAATTAACATATGTAACTATGTGCTTTTATATTAAATGAACATGTACATTGTATGACATTGTCTTACAAAATCATACTATTTAATTTAGTTGATTAATAAGGAACACATAAAATAAATCTAAAAGTATTAAATGAGTAGTTTATATTGATTAATGATGAACATAAATAAAAAGAATATATGTCTAAATCAGTCGTTTATAATGATTATTAATAAAAGTAAATTAAATAAATATAAACTACTAAATTAGTCATTTATATAATAAATATGAAACTACAAAAAATATATATATAAATGGCTACTACAAATGATAAATTTGTGATTACAAATGATGACTAAATTTTTCATATGTACGACTATTAGTAGCTAATTTACAGTATCTTATAACACGATCAAAATATATTCATATTTATTTGTTCATTTATTGGTTTCTAACGATGACTAATATTTTCATATATATGAATATTAGTAGCTAATTTACAGTTTCTTATAACATGACCAACATTTTGGTAATATTTCTTTGGTCATTAATTGTTTTTCTTAGGTGTTCCTATAGTAATATATTTTGTTGTATATTTGGTCATTAATTGTAACAATTAATATTTAAATCAATGACAAAATTTATAACTAAATATACTACCAGACGATAAAATTGAAACAACCAATTAATGATTAATCTAAAAATGAGTAAAAGTTGGTTGCATTATAAGATATTGTAAATTAGCTATTAGAGGTCACCGATTGAAAAATGGTTGTTTATATGCAAATTTTATTCATTCTTTTAGTAACTAATTATCCATTTTGTACTAGTGTACATATAACAAAAAACCATTTTCTTAAACCAACAAATAATGAAGGATATAAATATTGCATTTGATCATCCATCTCCCATGTAACTTCATCATGCCTAAAGTGCTTCCACTGCACTTTAACCTACTCGATTGCTATGTTCCATAGCATGAGTTGGTTCCACCTGCAATACATGCCATTCAATCAAATGATCAACCTCCTGGACATATCTGTTACACAATGAAACAAGGAAAACATCATGGACTTTCACAATCAAAGGCAGTTCAAGTTGGCAGACCATTGGTTGAATCCTCTCAAGGATCTGAAAAGGCCCACAATACTGAGGTGCCAACTTGGAACATTATTTGATCCTCAAGGAGCTCTTATTGGGCTTGATGTGAAATTACACATTCTCCCCAACATGAAGCTCCTTGAATACTATGTGTTGAAATGAAGAACTCTTTTGTATGTCCTTTGTTGCCTTTAATTTCCTGTTAATAACTTTCATTTCTTGTTCCATATCTTCCAACATGTCTGGTCCAATCAACACCATGTTCAATGGATCACTCTAATTGATATGAGTATTGGAACTTCACATGTAAAGAACCTCAAATAGACTCCTCTTCAAGGATTCTTGATTCCCATTATTATATGAAAACTCTACTAGTGGAAGATACTATTATGCCTTTCTATGTTGATGCATGACATGCATCCTCAACATGTCCTCAAGAATCTTGTTGACCCTCTCTGTCTATCCATCTATCGACAAATAATAAGTGGTACTGAAAGCCAACTCTGTTCCCAATAATCCAAACAAATCATTCCAAAACTTAGAAGTTAACTTGGCATCTCTATCTGGTATAATATTCTTAGGAAGACCATGAAATATCACTATCTCAATGATGAAAATCAGAGCTACATTGATAGTTGAATTCGTATACTTAACTATAATGAAGTGAGCTACCTTACTTAACCTATCAACCATAACCATAACAAAATCATGTTTCTTCGATGTCCTTAGAAATACTGTAATGATGTCCATGAAAATGACCGCACATTTCCACTAGAATAAAAATCGGTTATAATAAACCACTTGGATTCTTACACTTTTCTTTTACCTGTTGACTTTCCAAACATCCTGCAACAAACTCAGCCACCTTTTTCTTCAATTTCAGCCAATGATAGAATTTATTAACTATTTTCAATGTCTTATAATATCCCAGGTGACTTGAATATGACTTAAGATGAAACTCCCTCAAGATAATCTTCTTGAGCTCACTTTCATCTGGCACATAGATTCTATTCTTGAATCTGACCAAGAAATCTTCTATGAGGTGATACTCCTCATCCATATCACCTTCACCCTACTATTGTATCATCTGCTTCAGTTTTTGGTACCTATCATTATGTTTTCATTCCTGTAATATCCACTCCTAAAATTTTGTCCCATAAAAACTCACTAGTGCAATGTGATTCACCTACACTCTCCTACTGAGAGTATATGCAACCATGTTCTCCTTTCCCTTAATGTATCTGGTCTCGAAGTAAAACTCTCTATGGGTAGCCAACCATCTATATTACCTGGCATTCAAATTAGGTTGATCAAATAAGTGCCTCATCCAACCTTGTTCACTCATTATAATAAACCTCCTTTCAATAAGATAATGTCCCCACATCTTCAAGGCATGAAAGATAGTTTCCAACTCAAGGTCATGAGTCACATAGTTTTTCTTGTGCTCATTCAACTTCCATGAATCATAGCATACCACCTATCCTTACTACATTAGGACTCCACCAAGTCCTCTCTTTCAAGCATCTATACATAGCATGAACTCTTTATCAGGATTTGCAATCTTCAATACTAGAGAATTTGTAAGCAAATGCTTCAAATTCTCAGAATTAGTTGCACACTCCTTAGTCCATTCAAAATTATTTCCTTTTCTCTGTAAAGATATAATAGGATACACAATACGTGAGAATTTCCTAACGAACCTCCTATAGTAACCTGCTAATCCCATGAATGATCTCACCTCATCCATGTAGAATCCTCCTCCAACATTTACCCAAGTTAACTTTTCCATTGGGGAAAACATGTGACGATAGGATACTATGATGTGATTCAACCTCCTAGGTCACCTTAGGGAAGTGAAACCAACCTAACACAACCAATCTAACCTACCACACATACTATAGAAACTTCAGGAGCCAACCAACCCTTCCATGTCGCCAACCCCTAAGATAACTTATTGTTTCACTGACTTAAACCCTCAATCTCTCCCATGAAAAGCCTTGTAAGTGACTAGGGATTTCCATTCACTCCCAAAAAAAGGAATTCTAGTGACTGTGCACTTTTCTAGCTAGTTATATGTAGTTACCCTAGATTTTGTGCCACGTTTTTAGGGCTAGGAATCAAGCCACTTCCTATAACTTCATGAAAACTTCAAAAATGATAAATAACATGTGAATAAAGATATTAATGAAAATTTTGATACAAATACTTGATCTGACCCCTTCTAGCCATGATAATCATTTCATCAAACATGTCACAAATATGCAATCTACGGGTCTTAACAACATATCTAAGCATAGGAGTCTCATACTTATCTGAGTTTCGTAAATAAGCATTGTTGCCTTATCACAATAGCTGCATTATCATATATTAATACATATATACATTGTACATTCATTTTCTAACCAAAACATGATGATAACCATACATCAAGATTTTCATAAAACATATTCATAACCATCATATAACCAATAGAAATAACAAGGATATAAAAGCCATAAAATCCACATATAAACTAGTACACTTACACATAAAAAACCAATAAGAAAATATTATTAAAAAATGAAAAATCCAACCAAGTATGGGACTTCCACGGACCACCCGACCGTAGATTAGCTTAGAAAAATATTTCTTTCATCCAATCACCACCATGTTATATTCCAAGCATGAATGTAGGACTCAAAACCAAACCAAACCAAGTTTCCATGGGCTTTACAACAATCCCCACGAGATCACTAGGCCCTAACAAGCATGGATTGCACTAGATTTCTCCACCTACACCGTGAGGCATTTTCTTGCCTCCTATTCTCTAGGCTTTACCATATATCCCTACATTCAGTGGTTGAGGATTCATAGGCCTAATCGAGATTCCACTCTCTAGGATATACCATATATCCCACCATACACCGGTTGAGGATTCCTAAGACTGATCGAGGGCACACACCTCTAGGCTTTACCGTATATCCCGCCATTCACCATTCAAGGATTCTTAGGCCTACCACGACACATAAAATCTAGCTTTACCACAATCCCAGTCTGATTCGGGGGTTTCTAGGCCATGTGTTCTTTATTTAAGAGACCACCTCACTTAGTTTCGAAACCATCCAAAATCTAGCTGAACCAAATATACAAGAACCCATCACACTATAACAACCTTGGTAAAATATCCATGTAATAAAGTTACTAAAGGTAAAATAAGACCATGGTCATGGGACACATATTCCAAGATGAATGTTGGGAAAAACCGTAGTGATGAGGATCACTAGTTATTAATTAATGGCTAGGTTTTGGAAAGGAAAAATGTTATTTATTGGCATTTTATTTATGAAATATTTAAAAATAGGAGAAAACGAAGGTGAAAGGTCACAGGTTGCATGTGAGGAGGAAAATGAAGGAAAATAATGGAAAATTGAAGAAAATAGAGGCCTAGTTAATAAAAAGGACTCTGAGGATCAGTTCATGACTTTTGATCATTTCAGTTTTGGAGCTCTCATTTTCTCTCTCTCTCATACTCTTTGACACTTAGAGTTTTCTTGGAGCACTCTTGGAGGAGTATGGCATACTTGGGATTTGGATCAAGAAGGAAAACCAAGAGCAAGAGAGCACATTAGGACATCCAGATCAACAAATACAACGGATTTTACTTGCAGGTACTGAGTTGCATGTATGATTTACTTGTTAGTTTGGAAATCATGGCATATGCATGTGGTTTCCTAGTTATGAATTTTCATTGACATGAAGGATTTCTTGGATTGACAGTGGTTTTTCCTAGCCTTGCCATTTCCTGAATAACCATGGTGGGTGTTAATTTTTTTTTCTAGTTGATTCTCATGTTCCTTTAGTTGTGGGTTGAGTTTTTCATTCCTAGAAACCTTGGTTGGACACACGCTCTAGAAACAAGTACAAGTCAATGTCATTATTCTTTGGAGTTCTTCAAACTTGTAGAGATATGTACCGCTTAGAATCCGCCATGGAGCAGAGGATAAGACTAATGGGGCATATGGAAGTAGGCCTCAAAGTGGGCATACGTTAGATAGAGATGACACGATCAGAGATGGCAATCTGTTGGATACACTAGACATGAGAGGTGATGGACATAGGTTCTGTTCTAGCTCCAGTTCTCATAGGTATCATGATCATCTTCGTTATCATCCTCACAGGAGGAATGACAAGGGATATTTTCCAAATGAGTTCAAGAAACAAAATCCACCTACATTTGATGGAGAATCTTGGTTACTTGGGATGAATAAGTTATTCAGGTTGCATGACTACTCAAAGAACATGAAGGCTAGAATAAGTACATTCAGTCTTAAAGGTAAATAAAATATTTGGTGGGATATGTAAATGATGTCAAAGGCATTCATTAATATGAATTGACTTGGAATGAATTAGAGATATTATTCATGAAGAAGTACCTATCAAAGATATGCTATGATAACAAAGCGAAGGAATTATTTGAGCTAAAGATGAGATCTATGACCGATGAGGAGTACATTAGTAGTTTTTTGGATCTATTGAGGTATTTTCCTTACCTGAAGGAGGATATTTTCCTTACGTGAAGGAGGAGAAGGCCAAGATTCACTGGTTCATCAGTAGGCTGTTAATAGAATTCAAAGACATTATTGGGTTCTATGAGCCTAGATCATTGGAGGAGGCCATCCCAAAGCTAAAGCATTGCTATGAGGAATCAAAGCACAGATCTAAGACTAATTCAGACTAGAAAGGTACTGCAAGGCATCGAGGAAAATGGGACAAGGAACGAGCAAGGCCTCAGGACACATGTAACCAAGAGAATGAAACGTTGCATAAGAGGTTCAATGCATCTGATAGAGGAAAATAATTTCAGTCTGAGGAGCAGAACAAGGGTGTAAGTTGGAGGCCTTTATAGTGTTGGAAATGTGGCAAGGATCATCGCAGGAGAGATTTTACACAACATAAGAGTGGTAGAGAGTATATTTATAGTGCTAGACAATGGGGGATGTTGGATAGAGCATTCCTTGAATTAATGCAGCATTGGATAACTAGCAGCAAGATCAACATTCATCTATAATTGATATGGACGGTAATATTTGTGATCAAGTTATTTCTATTTTTATTGACCCTGGATTTACTTATAGCTATGTTAATCTTAGCCTAGTGGATAAGTGTGGTTTGAGTAACGGAGTGCATGTAAAGTCTTGGTTAGTGCATCTGAATACAAGAACAAAGAAGAGAGTTCATCATTGGGTAAGAGCTTGTGCCTTTGAGTGGAATGGTATGTTGACATCAACATAATTGAATTTATTACCGTTGGGATCATAGAGTATGTTTTTGGGTATTTATTGGTTATATCTTCATAGTACCAAGGTGGATTGTTATGACAAGGATATTGAGTGTCTGGATGAATATGGAGAACAAATAATCTTTCGTCGTAATAAAAAGGCAACATTAGTTAGAATGGTGAAAGTTTTGTATAAGGCCAAAAGCAGTCATGGGAAAGGGTGTTTATTAATCGCAATACATATTTCCAGTGATAAAGGTAAGGAATTTAAGGATTTATATGTTTTTATCAAGTACCCAGTTCTACAATGGTTTTATGATGTGTTTCTGATAGATATTTTAGATTTTCCACCTCATAGGAAAGTAGTTTTTTCTATTGAGTTGGTACCGAGGGCAACACTATAATCAAAGGACATACAGGATGAGCACTCATAGTTATTAGATTTAATGTTGTAGTTGAAGGAAATTCTTGACAAGGGATACATTAGGCCAAGTGTATCATCGTGGGATGCACCAATATTGTTTTTGAAGAAGAAGGATGGTACTCTCAAGTTGTGAATCAATTACAGGGAGTTGAACAAGGTGACCATCAAGAATAGGTATCCATTTCCAAGGATTGGTGATTTTTTTGACTAGTTGAAGGGAGCAACAATTTTCTTGAAGATTGGTCTGAGATCTAGATACCATCAAGTACGCATAAATGAAGAGGACATATACAATACAACTTTTAGGATTGTGTATGGGAATTTTGTTTTTTTTGTAATTCCATTTTGTTTGACTAATGCTCTAACTAATTTTATGTGCTTGATGAAAATCATGTTGCATCCTCATCTATAAAAGTTTGTTATTGTATTCATTGATTATATAATGGTATATTCTAAAAATGAAGAAGAGCATGTTGAACACTTAGCAGCAGTGTTGAGATTTTTGAGAGAGAATCAATTGTTATTGGGAAATCTGGTTTCCAAGGAAGGCATAGTAGTGGGATCGAAAAAGATAATGGTTGTCATGGAGTGGGAAGCTCCCAAGAATGTGGATTAGGTAAGGTCCTTTATGGGGTTAGCAGGTTATTACAAAAGTTTCATCAGGAATTTCTCACAGATTTCTTATCCTATTACGTCATTGCAAAGGAAAGGTAAGAAATTTGAATGGACATAGGAATGTGCAGCAAGTTCTAAGTTGTTGAAGGAGATGTTCACAAATTCTCTGGTTCTAAATATTGTAGATCTAGAATAGGAGTTTCTGGTTTGTAGAGATGGTTGCAAGAGAGGACTTGGTGGACTCCTTATGCAGGAAGGATAGGCATTATTCTATGAGTCATGGAAACTGAATGAGAACGAGTAGAATTATCTAACACACGATCTTGATTTGGAAGCGAGCATTCATGCATTGAATATGTGGAGACACTATCTTCTTGGAAGGAGGTTTGTATTGATTAGTGATCACAGTGGATTGAGGTATTTATTTGACCAACCAAATATGAATTTCAGATAAGCTAGATGGTTGACCATGATTAGTGAGTTTGAATTTGATATTAGGTACATCAAAGGTAACTTAGAACAAGGTTACAAATTCTCTTAGTTAGAGGATACAGGTAAATTGCATAGCAGTTATGTGTTCTTATGGGACATATCTACAGGATAGGATCTTACATATAAGGTAGCAGGACGAAAGGTATAGAGATCTTATGCACATGATACAACAGGGTACAAGTGATCATGATGTGGACTATCGTCTCACATTAGATGGATTCATCAGGTTTAGGGATAGGATCTATATGCCATATGAAAGTGAGCTTAAGAATCTTGTCTTGATGTAATTTCATGCTAAGACATATTCAGGTCACCCTAGATATCAAAAGAAATTGACAACGCTGAAGAAGTTCTACTATTGGATGAAGGTGGTGAGATTCTTGGATTGTCAATAGGTAAAAGAAAATTTTAAGCATCCAAGTGGACTACTACAATCTATTATGGTTCTAGAGTGTAAGTGGGAGGTCATTTCCATGGATTTTATCATAGGTTTTTCTAGGACATCTAGACATCGTGATTCTATGATTGGTTTTGGTGGAAAGGTTGACAAAGGTAGCACACTTTATTCCAGTGAAGTCCACGTATTTATCTAGTGATGTGGCATAGGTATTCATCAGAGATGTGGTCAGTTTACATGTTGTGTCGAAGAATATTGTATCAGAAAGGGATTCTAAGTTCACTTTGACATTATGGAAATATTTATTTGTAGGTTTGGGTACAAATTTGGCCTTCAGCGGAGCTTATCATCTGCAGACAGATGGCTAGACAGAGAGTGTCAACAGGATATTGGATGACATGTTGAGAATCTATGTGATACATCAATAGAAGACATGGGGGGAGTAGATTTCATTAGGTAAGTATGCTTATAAAAATGGGTGTCAAGAGTCGCTAAGGATGAGTCCATTTTAGGCATTCTATTGGTGGAGTTTTAATAATCCTATCAGTTGGAGTGATCTGGTTAACATGGTATTGATTGGACCGGACATGTTGGAAGAGATGGAACAAGAAATACAGGTAATGAAGAGGAATCTGAAGGAAACATAGGACATAAAAAAAACTTATGTAGATTAGAATAAGATGTTTAAGGAGTTCCAGTTTTGTGAATAGGTGTACTTATGCACTAAGCCCAAGAATAGCTCCTTGAGGATTGGATCATGTGCCAAGTTGGAACTTCGGTATTATGGAACTTTCAAGATTCTTGAGAGGATTGGATCAGTGTCCTATCAAATTTCAATAAAATTCGTCAATGAAATTCCATGATTTTTTCATGTGTCATTTCTTAAGAAGTATGTTAAACATGTTGATCATGTGATTGACTAGTCTATATTGTAGATGGAGAGAAAAGGTGAATTTCAGCCGAAACCATATTGTAATTTGAAAAGAAATATTCTCATGCTTTGAAACCAAGCAATTTAGAAGGTTAAAGTGAAATGGATGCACTTTGGACCCGACGAAGCCACATCGGATATGGAAGATCATTGGAGGGCTATGTATCCTTCTCTATTTTTTGGTTGAGAGAATGTTTTTGGTATATGTTTAGGTGTGGTGTTTTGGTCTATGTACATATGTATATGGATATAAATATTGTTATGAGTTGTGTTATAAATCTCCAATAAGTGATATGTTTTCATGTCATTATGGTTATCATGTTTTTATGTTTGTCATGTTGGGTTGCTTCTCAGCGGGCTGATCATTGTAAATACTCCAATGAGGTAATTTATAAATTTGCATGGGTAGTATGTTTTGCTTTCAGTAGTTATATTGGTTGTAGGTATCATTTAACACCTGAGCACAGTTATTACGGGAATTTTGAGGTGTAAAATGGGCATCCTAAGGAAATTATAAAATAATAGTGGAAATAATAAAATAAGATTTTATTACATCATCAAATTTTAGAGGCAAAAAAAGAAAAACTATTTTTTCAACTCGTATTTTCAATTTATCTCCCTATGGGTTTACTCAAATTTCAAGAGAAAACACTTTTTTGATGCATAATTTGATTCCTCATACAAGGAGTACCCATGTTGCATACTTTTGATGGACCCTGCTACATGAAAACTTATAAATACATGAAAAATGTGATTGCAATCACATTTTTTCATGTAATATTTCTCATTTTTAGGGTAGAAAGGTCCATTGAAAGTATGAAACATGGGTACTCCTTGGATGAATAATTAAATTTTGCATTCAAAGAGTACTCTCGCACGAAAATTTGAGTAAAACCTTTGAGAGATAAGATGAAAATATGAGTTGAAAAACTAGTTTTATAATTTTATTATTTTTTAACATTTACTATTTTACTCCAAAAATGGTGAATCAACCCCCATGGTTGACATCATCATCTTGAATCATATTGGTTATTATAAATTTTATTTGGGTTGTACATTTTTATTGGGAGGCCCATTTTAGACCTCAAAATTTCCCTAATGGTTCCCCCAAGGGGGATGGTTCTGTAACAGTGGTGGTAAAAAATCCATGTAATGAAGTCAATAAAGTTAAAATAATAAAATGGTTATGGGGCATGTATTCCAAGAAAAATTTTGGGAAAAAACATTGTGATGTAGATCACATGTGATTAATTAATGGCTATGGAAATTGGCAAAGGAAATGGCAAAGGCTTTGGAAAGGAAAAGTAGCATTTATTGGATTTTTTCTTATGAAATAATGGAAAATAGGAGAAAAGGAATGTGAAAGGTCACAAGTTTCATGTGAGGAGGAAAATGAAGGAAAATAATGGAAAAGTGAAGAAAATAGAGGCCTCATTAATAAAAATTCTTATGAGGATGGTTTTAGTTTTGGAGCTCTCATTTTCTCTCTCTCTCTCATACTCTTGGACACTTAGATTTTTCTTGGAGCACTCTTGGAGGAGTGTGTTATACTTGGGATTCGCAGCGAGAAGGCAAAGGAAAAGTAAGAAAGTGAAAAAGAACATCAAGATCAGTAGCTACAATGAGTTATTCTTGCAGGTACCAAGTTGCATGTATGATTTACTTGCTAGTTTGGCATGCATGGAATATGCATGTGGTTTCCTGGTTATGATTTGTCATTAGCATGAGGGAATGCATGGATTTACATTAGTTTTTCTAGCCTTTTTATTTCTTGTATAGCCATGGTGTTGTGGGTGTTACTTTTGTTTTCTAGTTGGTTCTCATGTTCCTTTGGTCATGGATTGAGTTATTAGTTCCTAGAAGCCTTGGTTGGACAAATGCTCTAGAAACCCTGTAACAGCTTGGGCTGAGTTACTAGTCCTCGAAGGCTTACTTGGAAAAAAAATCTGGAATCCATTTTTGGGTTGAGTTGTTAGTGCTGGAAGCCTTAGTCAAACAAACGCCCTGGAAGCCCGACGAAAACTGTGGGTTGATTTACTATTCTTGTAAGCCCTGGCTGGAACAAACACTCTAGAGCCTTGGACAACTTGGGTAGAGAGAAATATGGTGATGGTCAGTGATGTATGACCATGAGGTGGAATCACTAGTTAAGGTGTGTTGGCCTCTATAAGCCCTAGTTTGGTTTTAATTGGATTGTTTCATGAGATCCTGCATTCACGCTTGTAATACGGCATGAGGGTGACTACATGAAAGAGGGATTTGGTTCAACCTAGTCTATGGTTGGGTGGTATGTGGAAGTCCCATACCTGGTTGCATCTTACATAATTCGATAAGATCTCTTTTTTCCTTGTATTTGATGGGTAAATTTACTTTCTATTATGTGGTTATATGGTTCTTATATCCTTGTTGTTTTTGTTTTTTATATGTTGGTTATGAATATGTTTTATAACACTGATGATGTATGGCTCTCATCATGCTTTTATTAGTATACAAATGAACAATGAATATATGACCTAATAGTTGATAGTTTTTCCATTTTGACAAGGAAACAATGCTTCTTAGTGATTCTCAAATAAGTATGATACCCCTATTCTCAGATTTGTTGTTATCAGTTGTAGATTACATGTTTGTGTCATGTTTGATGAAATTCTTGTCATGGCTAGTAAGGGTATAGTCAATTCATTGATCAAAATTTTCACTAGAACCTTTGTTTCAGTATTATTTATCATTTATTGAAATCTCATGGAGTTCCAAGTAGTAGCCTAAGTCTTGGACCTGAAAATGTGGCACGGAATTAGGGATCACTAACCCAGGACTACTTGAAAAATTCTACAGTGTTGGGGTGGTCTTGTTGTGGGAATGTCTAGAGATTTCTAGTCACATTGTTGCCTTTTCATGGGAGTGAATTGAGTGTTTGGTTAGTGAAAGACAATTTTCTTCATGGGTTAAGCACCTGGAAATGTTGGTTGGCTCTTGGAGGTTATGTATCATGTTTATATTGGATTTTTTTTTTGGTTCCACTTCCTTAACTATACATGGGGAGCCGAATTACATCATAGTGGCCACTTGTCACATGTTCACACCTGTGCACTGGTTAGCTTGGGTAAATGTGGGAGGAGGTGGTTACACACACCATTCCTAACCGGAAATTACAAGGTTAGGTTGAAGAACATTTTCACACCATGCAAATCGCATTCCAATGGCACGAAGATAACTAGATACATGCATGCATGTAACATGCATGCCAAATATAACAAAGAAACAACACATGCAAATGGATACCTGCAAGTAATCCCATTGTATTTGCTTGATCATGATCTTCCTTTCTTGATCTTTGATTTTCCTTTGCCTTATTTTTCCATCCTGTTCTTTTCTTGATCCAATGCTAAAGTGCTCCATGAAAACTCTAAGTGTCCAAAATTGTGTGAGAGATAATAGAGAGAGAGCTCCAAAAATAAAATGAAAATAGGTTACCAATTGATCCTCAAAATCATTTCTATTAATGGGGCCTGTATTTTCTTCATTTTCCATTATTTTTCTTCATTTTCCTCCTCACATATAACCTATAACCTTCAACCTTTCTTTTCTCCTATTTTTCATTATTTTCATAAATAAATGCCAATTATTTCCTTTTCCCTTTCCAAAGCCTTTTTCATTGCCTTTTACAATTTCCTTTAGCCATAATATACCGAAATGAACACCCACTAGGATGCTTTTCCCAACATTCAAGTTCGATTACGTTTCCCATTACCTTCATATTATATTTTTATTTTACATGTTTTTTTTTAACGGGGTTGTTACGAAACCCTCCCCCTTAGGGGAACACCATCATTGGTGTTAAATGACACCTATAAACCAGAAAAATGTTAAAAAAAAACATAATTCCCATGGAGCTTTATAACACAGCTCATTGTAGTATTTACAATAACATCATGCTGAAACATGACAATCATACCATTTATTGGAGATTTATAACACATCTCACTACGATATTTACAATAACAACCACATATACTTCTGAACATTTGTTTCAGACATCAAATAGCCATAATGTTTATGGAACTTTATAAATCCAACTTGATATAGTATTTACAATAATATACACATATTCCCATTTGCTCAACCAACAAATAAAGGGATACGATGTTGGTATCAATCAAAAATGAAATCCAAAGGCTCACACCTACTCCCTTAAAAGTACTACCAGGATTCACCTCCTTCCCAGGAAGTCCATAATCAACTTCCAAAGTCAAACTTGAATCCAATTCCGAGTGCTATAATCATGTGCTACCTGTCCTCTCAATGAACAGTTACCGACACATTGTTCCAAGACACACTCCCAATGTGCTTTGATTCCATATGGAAATGATAATGACCAAAAAAAATGTATCCCCAAATTTCCCTTCTCTTCTAGTAACCCCTCGGGAAATCCATCCACCCCCTTCCATGCAGTCACTCACATTCGAAGCTCCCCGAAATCCCCTTTCCCAAGAGATCCATCCATTGGAAGGTCAAATAACCAAGTCATATACTTTCCTCAAAACCATCATACTAGTCATAATATGCTCACGGAAATAAAAGGAAACTATTGGGTACCAATGTCCCACAATGGCCCTGCTCCTGATGTGCTTCAATATCATAATGCTGCATGTTCCAATTCCTTTGTCATTGTTGCTAATTCTTGCAGTCAATTCCAAACAAGAATTTTCATGCATTCATGTACCAAACACATAACTTCCATTAATTAAAAATGAATTAAAATAAAGTTAAATCATACCTCATTGGTAGCTCGCCAACAAGGTACATCTACAATTATGTTCACTTCTTGTCACAACAAGTCAAACTAGTTGTTTTATCAAATCATCATGTATAAACATATCAAATTTGGTTAGCTCAAACAAAATTATCATAATTAAAATCATAGATCACATGTGACCTCCATAAACCATAATAATAGATCACGTGTAATCATTATAAACTATAATAATATATCAAATGCATAATCAAAACTAAAATAAAATATTGATACTAATCCTTTAATCGATCCTTAGCTTCTACCTTTATCCTATTTGTAAGCACACCAGATCAGTTGCCATACCCAATAACACCTTGTGCCTTATCTTCAACCACTTACACATACACATAGTGTGCATCATAGACATCTAACCACACATGGCATACAACACCATACAATACATACATCAACCTCTAGCTTACAACACAACCCATACACCTACACTTACTATACAACACAACACAATACATACACCCACACCTAATGTACAATACAACAAATACACATGTCACAATACCACAACTATGCAATGCACATACACAGTACCACATGTACACAAAAAAACATGTAGAACATGCATGCAATACCACATGTGCACATTCACACATCATATATGACATGCACACAATAGCACATGTACAATAGTACCACGTGTACAATAGTAACACATGTAAAACATGTACACAATACCACCTATACACAACACCACATGCATGACATGTACACAACACCACATGTACATAAAACCAAATGCAAGACATGTACAGAACACGACATGCACGAAATCTACACAACACCACATGTACACAAAACCAAATGAATGACATGTACACAACACCACCTGTACATAATACCCCATGTACAACATGTACACGGCACCACATGCACAAAATACCACATGTACATAACACCATATGTACAACATGCACACCACGCCATATGCACGTAGAACTGCATATGCAACATACACACAACACCATATGTACATAGAACTACATACCCAACATGTGCACATCACTATTTGTACATAACACTTCATAAAAAACATGTACACAACACCATATATACATAGAATTTCATAAATAACATGTACACAACACTATATATACACAACACCACATGCACACAACATCACGAGAGAAACATGTATAACATATACAACATATACACAACAATAGTACCACACATCCAGAGATTATACTGTATCCAATAGGAAACCTTGCTTCAAGTGTCTTTCCACTATCCATTCTTGTCCCAACATGTCGCAGATCACACTACTTACATTCCACTGATGTATCGCTCAAAATTACCTACCATAGCATAAACATAGGCATAGTACAAGAATATAATATCAATTCAAATCCACGGGATATTGACCTTGTATATATGTTAGGACTACTCTTCCTACTTGATTCCTCATGAATGAGGAACCTCTTCATGCTATTCACCTGCATAAGAATCATTCCTCCATGAGAATGATTCCTGACGACCATGTCAAACAATGGCATACATACACATATGGCGGGATTGTGGTGGAGCCTAAGGGTGGAGGTGGTTTAATATCCATAAATCCCTGGTTATTTTGTCTTGAGTGCCACATTGATTCTTGGATCATGGCATTGAGGTATTTATTTTACCAACCAAATATGAATCTCAGACAAGCGAGATGGTTGACCATGATAGTGAGTTCGAATTTGAGATCAGGTACCTCAAAGGTAACTTAGAACAAGATTACAAATGCTCTTAGTCAGAGGATATAGGTGAATCACATAACAATTATGCATTCTTATGGGACATATCTACAAGATAGGATCTTACAGATAGGGAAGGAGGATGAAAGGTATAGAGAGCTTATGCACAGGTTACAATAAGGTACAAGCGATCATGATGTTGACTATCTTCTCACATTAGATGGATTCGTCAAGCTTAGGGACAGGAACTATGTGCCATATTTTAGTGAGCTCAAGAATATTATCTTGATGTAATTTCATGCTAAGACATATTTAGGTCACCCTAGATATCAGAAGATGTTGACAACGGTGAAGAAGTTATACTATTGGACGAATCTTAGGAAGGGAGTGGCAGAGTTTGTGGTGAGATGCTTGGATTTTTAATGGGTAAAAGTAAAGTGTGAACATCCAGGTGGACTACTACAACCTATACGATTCCAGAGTGTAAGTGGGAGGTCGTTTCCATGGATTTTATCATAGGTTTGTCGAGGAAATCTAGTCAACATGATTCTATCATTGGTTGTGGTGGACAGGTTGACAAAGGTACTGCACTTTATTCTAGTGAAGTCAATGTATTAATCTAGTGATGTGGCACAAGTATTCATCAGAGATGTGGTAATGTTACATGGTGTACCGAAGAAGATTATATCAAAAAGGGATGCTAAGTTCACATTGAGATTATGGAAAGATTTATTTTTAGGTTTGGGTACAAATTTGGCCTTCAACACAGCTTATCATCCATAGACAAATGGCCAGACAGAGAGTGTCAACATTATATTGGAGGACATGTTCAGAATCTATGTGATGCATAGCAGAAGACATGGGAGGATTAGATTTCATTAGGTGAGTTTTCTTACAACAATGGGTGGCAAGATTAACTGAGGATTAGTCCATTTCAGGCATTGTTTGGTTGGTGTTGTAATACTCCTATCAGTTGGAGTGATCCAGTTAACATGGTATTAACTGGATCAGACACGTTGGAAGAGATCGAACAGGAAATTCAGGTAATGAAGAAGAATCTTAAGGTGACATAGGATATAAAAAAAAATTATACATATTAGAATAAGATGTTTAAGGAGTTCCAAGTTGGAGAATAGGTGTACTTGTGCATCAAGCCCAAGAAGAGCTCCTTGAGAATTGGATCATGTGCCAAGTTAGAACCTCAATATTATAGACCTTTCAAGGTTCTTGAGAGGATTGGATCAGTAGCCTATCAAATTGAAAAGCCTCTGATACTGAAATTCCATGATGTTTTTCATGTGTCATTGCTTAAGAAGTATGTTAAACATGTTGATCATTTGATTGACTAGAATGTATTGCAGGTGGAGACAGAAGGTGAATTTCAGCTGAAACCGTACCGTAATTTGCAGATAAATATTCTGATGCCTTGAAACCAAGAAATTGAGTAGGGTAAAGTGAAATGGATGCACTTTGGACCCGATGAAGCCACATGGGAGATGGAAGATCAGTTGTGGGCTATGTATCCTTTTCTATTCATTGGTTGAGAGAATTTTTTTGGTATATGTTTAGGTGTTATGTTTTGGCTTATGTACATATGTATATGGATGTAAATATCGTCATGAGTTGTTTTATAAAGCTCCAATAAGCGATATGATTTCATGTCATTATGGTTATTATTTTTTTATGTTTGTCATGTTGGGTTTCTTCTCAACAGGTTGATCCTTGTAATTACTCCAACGAGATAATTATAAATCTTAATGGGTAGTATGTTTTTTTTTTTCCCGTAGTCTTGTTGGTTGTAAGTGGCATTGAACACCGAGGATGGTGTTTTCGCAAGGGGGATGGTTCTGTAACAACCCTGGTAAAAAATCTATGTAATAAAGTTAATAAAGTTAAAATAAGAGCATGGTCATGGGACACGTATTCCAAGCTAAATTTTTGGAAAAAACATAGTGATTTGGATCACATGTGATTAATTAATGGCTATGGTAATTGGTAAAATAAATGGCAAAGGATTTGGAAAGGAAAAGTGGCATTTATTGGAATTTTGTTGATGAAATAATGGAAACTAGGAGAAAAGGAAGGTGAAATGTAAGAGGTTTCATGTGAGGAGTAAAATGAAGGAAAATAATGGAAAAGTGAAGAAAATATAGGCCTCATTAATAAAAATTGTTATGAGGATGAGTTTATTTTTGGAGCTCTCCTTTTCTCTCTCTCTCTCTCATACTCTTGGACACTTAGAGTTTTCCTGGAGCACTCTTGGAGTAGTCTTGGGATTTAGAGCAAGAAGGCAAAGGAAGAGCAAGAAAGTGCAAGAGTACACCAGGATTAGTAGCTACAATGATTTTTTCTTGTAGGTACCGACTTGCATGTATGATTTAATTGTTAGTTTTCCATGCATGGAATATGCATGTGGTTTCTTGGTTATGATTTTTTATTAGCATGAAGGATTGCATCGGTTTACAGTGGTTTTTACTAGCCTTTCCATTTCTTGGATATCCATGGTGTTGTGAGTGTTACTTTTGTTTTCTAGTTGGTTCTCATGTTCCTTTGGTGGTGGATTGAGTTATTAGTTCCTAGAAGCCTTGGTTGGAAAAATGCTCTGGAAACCCTGTAATATCTTGGGTTGACATACTAGTCCTGGAAGCTTTGGTTGGAAAAACACTCTAGAATTCATTTGTGGGTTGAGTTGTTAGTGCTAGAAGCCTTATTCGGACAAACGCTCTTGAAGCCCAACAACAGTTGTGAGCTTATTTACTATTATTGGAAGCCCTGGTTGGAAAAAACACTCTAGAGCCTTGGAAAACTTGGGTAGAGAGAAATATGGTGATGGTTATTGATGTCTAACTGTGAGGTGGAATCACTAGTTGTGGGTTGAGGCAATTTGGTGTCTGGAAGCCGTGATTTGGTTTTAATTGGATTTTTCCATGAGATCCCACATCTTGTAATATGGCATGAGGGTGACTGGTTGAAAGAGAGATTTGGTTCAACCTAGTCTATGGTCAGGTGGTACGTCGAAGTCCCATACCTGGTTGCATATTAGATAAGTCAATAAGAGCTCTTTTTCCCTTGTATTTGATAAGTAAATTTACCTTCTATTATGCGGTTATATGTTTCTTATATCCTTGTTATTTTTGTTGTTTATAGGTTGGCTATGAATATGTTTTATAACATTGTTGATGTATGGCTCTCATCATGCTTTTATTAGTATAGGAATGAACAATGAATATATCACCTAATAGTTGATAATGTAGATATTTTGATAAGGAAACAATGCTTCGTAGTTATTCTCAGATAAGTATGATGCCCCTATTTTCAGATTTGTTGTTATGACCTGTAGATTACATGTTTGTGACATGTTTGATGAAATTCTTGTCATGGATAGTAAGGGTCTAGTCAATTCATTGATCAAATTTTTCACTAACACCTTTGTTTTAGTAATATTTATCATTTCTCGAAATCTCATGGAGTTCTGGGTAGTAGCCTAAGACTTAGACCTGAAAAATTGGCACATAATCAAGGATCCCTAACCGAGGACTACCTGAAAAAGTCTACAGTTGTTGGGATGGTCTTCACATTGGAACAAATAGGGAGTTTCAGTCACATTTTTGTCTTGTCATGGGAATGAATCGAGTGTTTGGTTAGTGAAAGACAATTTTCTTCATGGGTTAAGCACCTGGAAAGGTTGGTTGGCTCTTGGAGGTTCTATAGCATGTGTGGAAGGTCATATTGGTTTTTGTTTTCGGTTCAACTGCCTTAACTATACATGGGTAGTCGAATCACATCATAGTGGCCTCTTGTCACATGTTTATGCATGTGCACCAGTTATCTTAGGTAGATGTGGGAGGAGGTGGTTACACACACCATTCCTAACTGGAAATTGTTAGATTAGGTTGAATAACATTGTCACACCTTGCAAATCTTATGTGAATGGCACCAAGAGAACTAGATACACACATGCATGTAACATGCATGCCAAATATAGAAAGGAAATTACATATTCAAATCGATACTTGCAATTAATCCCATTGTAGATACTTGATCATGATGTTCCTTGCCTGATCTTTTCTTTTCCTTTGCGTTCTTTGTCCTTCCTTTTATTTTCTTGATCCAATGTTAAAGTGCTTCAAGAAAAATATAAGTTTCCAAAAGTGTGAGAGAGCTAATAGAGACAGAGCTCCAAAATTGAAATGAAAAAAGGTTACCAACTGATCCTCATAATCCTTTTTATTAATGGGGCCTCTATTTTCTTCATTTTCCATTATTTTCCTTCATTTTCCTCCTCACATGCAACCTATAACCTTTCACCTTCTTTTTCTCCTATTTTCCATTATTTTCATAAATAAATGCCAATTAATTCATTTTCCCTTTCCAAAGCCTTCTCCATTTCCTTTTCCAACATCCTTTAGCCATAATATACCTAAATTAACACCCACTCGGATGTTTTTCCCAACATTGAGCTTGGAATATGCTTCCCATGACCTTGGTATTATATTTTTTTCTTACATTTTTTTTTAACAGGGTTTGTTACAGAACCCTCCCCCTCAGGTGAACACCATAATTGGTGTTAAATGACACCTATAAACCAGAAAAATGCTAAAAAAAAATAATTCCCATGGAGCTTTATAACACAACTCATTGTAATATTTACAATGACATCTTGCTGAAACATAACAATCATACCATTTACTAGAGATTTATAACACATCTCATTATGATATTTACAATAACAACCACATATACTTAAGCACATTTTTTTCAACCATCAAATAACCCTTTTGTTTATGGATCATTATAGATCCAGCTTGATACAATATTTACAATAATATACACATATTCCCATTTTCTCAACAAACAAATAAAAGGATACAATGTTTTCATTAGTCAACAAGGGAATCCAAAGGCTCACACCTACTCCCTTAAAATTACTACCAGGATTCACCTCCTTCCTAGGAATTCCATAATCCATTTCCAAAATCAAACCTACATCTAATGTCTAGTGCTATAATCATGCGCTACATGTCCTCTCAATGAATATTTACTAACTCATTGTTCCAGAAAACACTCCAAATGTGCTTCTGATTCCATCTAGAAATGATAATGACCAAAACAAATGTATACCCCGACTTCCCTTCTCTTCTAGTAACCCCTAAGGAAATCCATCCACCCCCTTTTGTATAGTCACTCACATTCAAGTTCCCTGATATCCCCTTTCCTAGGAGATCCATCCATTGGAAAGACTTCCTCGCATTGGAATTCAAACAACCAAAGCATATACTTTCCTCAAAACCATCATACCAGTAATAACATTCTCATGGAAATCAATGGCAGCTATTGGGTACCAATGTCCCACAATGGCCATGCCTTTGATGTGCTTCAATATCATACTGGTGCATGTTCCAATTCCATTGTCCTTGCTGCTAATTCTTGTAGTCAATTCCAAACAAGAATTTCCATGCATTCCTGTACCAGACACATAACTTCCATTAGTTCAAAATAAATTAAAACAAACTCAAATCATACCTCATTGGTAACTCATCAACAAGGTACATATGCAATTATGTTCACTTCCTATCACAGCCAGTCAAACTAATTTTTTGATCAAATCATCATGTATAAACATATCAAATTTGGTTAGATCAAACACAACTATCATAATCAAAACCATAGATCACATGTAACCATCATAAACCATAATCATAGATCACATGTAATCCTTATAAACCAGAATCATATATCAAATGCATAATCAAAACCGAAGTAAAATACTAATACCAATCCTTTAATCAATCCTTAGCTTCTACCTTTATCCTTTTCGTAAGCACATCAGATCAGTTTCCACACTCGACAACACCCAATGCCTTATCTTCAATCACTTACACATACACATAGTGTGCATTACAAAAATCCAACCAGACATGTCATACAACACCATACAATACATACATCAACCTCTAGCGTACAACACAGCCCATAGACTTGCTCTTAGTGTACAACACAACACAATGCATACACCCACACCCAACGTACAATACAAAGAAAACACATGTCACAATACCACGACTACACAATGCACATACACAGTACCACATGTACACAAAAAACATGTACAACATGCACGCAATACCCCATGCACACAATACATCATGTATGACATGCACACAATACCACATATATAATAGTACCACATGTACAACATGTACACAATATCACCTATACACAACACCACCTGCACAATGTGTACACAACACCACATGTATGTAAAACCAAATGCATGAATTGTACAGAAAACCACATTCATGACATGTACACAACACCACATGTACACAGAACCAAATTCATGACATGTACAGAACACCACCTACACATAACGCCCCATTTACAACATGTACACAACACCACATGCACACAACACCACATGTACATAACACCATATGTACAACATGCAAACCACGTCATATGCACATGGCACCACATATCCAACATCCACACAACACTATAGGTGCATAGAACCGCATACCCAACATGCACACATCACTATTTGTACATAACATTGTATAAACAACATACACACAACACCATATATACATAGAATTGCATAAATAGCATGTACACAACACTATATATACACAACAATGCATGCGCACAACATAATAGGTGAAACATGTATAACATATACAACATATACACAACAATAGTACCACACATCTAAATACCACATTGTATCTAATAGGAAACCTTGCTTCAATTGTCTTTGCACTATCCGTTCTTGTCCCAACATGTCTCATATCACACTTCTTACATTCCGGTGATGTATCCCTCAAAATTACCTTCCATAACATAAACATAGGCATAGTACAAGCGTATAATATCAATTAATATCCACAGGATATTGTCCTTTTATATATGTCAGGACTACTCTTCCTGCTCGATTCATCATGAACCAGGAACCTCTTCATGCTATTCACGTGCATAAACAATCATTCCTCCACAAGGATGATTCCTAACAACTGTGTCAGACAATGGCATACATACACATATGGCAAGGTTATGGTGAATCCTAAGGGTGGAGGTGGTTTAATATCCATAAATCCCTGGTTGTTTTATCTTGAGTCCCACATTGATGCTTGAAATGTGGCATGGTGGTGATTGGCTAACAGAAAGATTTGGTTTAGCCCAATCTATAGTCGGGTGGTAATTGGAAGTCTCTGACTTGGTTAGCTTTTGAATATGTTAATAAGAGTATTTTTCTCTTGTATTTCATGAGTATTCGTACTTTTTATGATGTGGCTTTGATATTTTTTTTTATCATGTTTATTATTCTAGTTATGTGTTGGTTATAAGCACGGTTTCATAACAGGTTCTAATTATGGCTCTTAATATTTTTTTATTAGTTGATGAATGGTTAATGAATTCCTGAGCTAAAAATTTTTATTGCAGCTAATGTGAGAGGGAATAAGATGTTATTTATGATTCTCATATAAGTATCAGACCCATATCTTCATATATCCATTCATGACCTATAGATTACATGTTCTCAATAGGTTTGAAAAAATGTCTGTCATGTTCAAGGATGTCTAGGTCATATTTTACCTTCAAATTTGTATGTGTGGCATTATTTTCATGTCATTATTGATTCTGAGAAGTTACAGGAATTTTTGGTAAGTGTTCTAGAGGCTCACCTTAAATTTAGGCTCAGAATCCAGAACCACAACCTCTGAACTAAGTAACTTGGGTCATAACTGCACCCTGGTAAGCTTATGGACGTGGTTGTAGCCCCTCAATCGCATGGAGGCCTTTTCATGCATGTGATTGGGACCCTAGGTCACTGAAAAGGCATCCAATCTCATGGTTTTGGCACTATAATTGATTGTTTAACTCTTGGGTGTCCTATACCTCATGAGGAATGTCAGTAAGGTTCCATTTTGTTGATTCCACTTCCTTAAATGTACTTAGGAGGATGATTCATGTCATAGTATGCTTCACCTCATATTTAAACTAACAAGCCAATAAAAGTGGGTAAATGTGGAAGGTGGAATTAAATATATATTATAATAATTATATCCAATTTTTAACTGATATTTATTTATATAAACTCGTTTTTCAAAATATTTTAATTTCCTTATGCTAACTAGTTAGTTTAATTCATTTACAAAATTTGTAGGTATATATATATATATATATATGTTAACAAAGAATACTCATTCATTATATACATAAAAGTATTAAATTTATATACTTTACTTAATTATACATTTTTTTTTTAGGAAGGTAAAAATTGGTGGCATTTGTGGGATTTGAATCAGTGACCTTTTCGTAGGAAGTTTCCTAATATGGCATCTATTCATAATCAATCCACATCACAATGGGCTCATTTGAACATTAAATTAATATAAAATTTACTAACAAAAATTTACATCGAAATCTTTCTATAAGTGGTAAACCACCTTCTAAAGACCAATTGACTCAATGATGAAAAAATACATAGAATCTGACCATAAAAAAATTAATATGTTTATCTAATTACACTGATAGGTGTTTATATGGTAAGTTTTATGTGGCGAAACTACTGAGATTCATTGTCTTAGACACAGTCTTCAACATTTATCCCACCTCAACATCAGCACATGGCTCGGGTTTGATTAGAACAATTTATATTTTGAGTATGAAAACAATTATATTTTATGGCTTTAAGGTCTTTCCCTAATCCACACATTAATTTCACATTTCGTTGGGTGGTGCTCTATTATGTAAGATCACGGTTTTGGCCTTGGGCCACGGCTCCCTTGCCTTGAAGAGCTGTTTGGAAGGAATCAATATTCTAGGTATTTGAATTATTCGAAGTTGGAGGAAATTATTTAGGCTTTATACTATGGTGATTTCTGGTGCAAATCTGTGGCATCTAGGCCTGTGGTCTTGGAGATGTAGGATGAGAAACACATCCTCTCTTTAACAAGAAAATTTGGCTTGGATTTGTTTTTATAATAATTGAATGTGTGACCTATGGTCGAATTGCATAGAGGACTCTATGCAACAATTATTATTTTTGTTTGCATGACGCTCTTAAGAGGAGTATGCTTCTTTACATGAAAATGTAGCAGTCTTTGGCTCACGTTTCTTTACTTATCAGGTATTCATTTTACTCCTTGAATTTAATGCATCTTTCCCTCTCTACATATGGATCAAGTACTCAGGATTTCAATTTGATCTTAATATTTGTTAGTTTTATTTTATGGTTTCTTCATACTTAGGGTTTTAAAGGCTTTCAAATATTTTGGATTTGTGGTTATGTTTCCACTTCTTTGAGGTTTTAAGGTGTTTGAAGATATTCACTCTTGGAAAGGTGGATACTTGACTCTCTCTGTCGTCTAGAGGTAGGTGAAATTATGCAGAACATGAAAATTCAAGAGTCTGCACAAGTTCCAGCAGTGGAAATGAACACCAACATTGTGAAATAGGTATGATGGCATGTCCTACATTTGTCCATAAAATGTCTAGGTTTTCCTCTTCCTGAATTTTTGTGGGTGTGAAAATAAAATTTTGTGTTTTCCTTTGGTAGCGTCCGAGTCCAAGTTCACAAGCGAACAAATGAGCTCGTACTAAATAGGTTTTTATTCTATTCTATCCATATGAAAGGTTAAAAATTTTAACATGTATCTTTTATGGGTATGTTAACCCAATGTTAAAATGTCACTTCTTCGTGGGTTTGTTGGCCTAGGGCTTGTAACGTCTTTGTACTTGTAACTCATTTTGGTTAGCAGTTATTAGGATGAGAACTAATGAGTAATTCAAATTTTTCTACACTCTATTCTCTCTTTCAATATCTTCAAAAACCAATTCAACTCATGAGATGTAGAGGTATTTATTGAATAGGAAAGTCTTATAAATTTTACTAGAGTATTATTTAGGGATCATTCTTCTACTAAATCAGAGGTTACTTTCTTAGATTAATGGTCGATTAGGTTTTCCACTCTAGATGTATTTAATTTCAGTTTCTTGTGGAGGATTTGATACAAAATAATACAATTAATAGTTATGATAATGTATTTGTGGCCTTCTTCGTATGTATATCATGGCATTATAACTTATACCATCAATTTATATTTGAAATTTCTAATCATCTACATTATTAACAATCTTCTCAATGTAATTATGTTGTCATATGTTTATGTGTTTGATAAATTATTCACTGATTTCTTTATCTAAGCACTTGGGCCAGAGGGGAGCCCATATGTTGCCACTTCATATGTAACATCATTGGGAGATTCTACCAGTACAAAGGGAAAAGAATTAGAGAAAGAAACTTTTGTGGAAAATGGGTTATATTATCAACCAAAGAATTAATATGTCTTTTATTACTGAGGTCATTTTTTTATAGATTAAATAGTAGTGGTGTTGTGGAATGCGCTTATATACTTTGTCCTTTATTTTGGTAAATATGATATTGCATGATATCTTGTCTAACCATTTTTCTTAGTGGGTGATGAAATCGTAGGGAATGAATAGGATAAGCATGGTGCTTATCCTTGAATGGATGGCTTGGAGATTCGTTATACAATAAATCTTATTGGATATGCACCTTAATTTCTTTTTAATATGTAAAGATTATATACATTATGCAACTTCCATCCTTTTTTTGTGCTTGTTTTATATTTCATTATTATCACACTACACTTTGTGTCATTGTCATTATATATGTTTTCAGAGAATCCAAGATGAAAATGGACCCTTGTTATACTTTATGTCAGGTTATGGTTACCCTCAGCCTCCTTATAGTCCTTATAATTCATACTTTCTCGGTGCTATGTTGGGGTTTTATGGTCTTCTTGCTCATGATCCATAATATATCAGACCTATCTATCAACAAACTCTCACTTCTCTAGCCTATTTTCATCCTCCTGTATCACATGGATCAAAAGTTACACCAGGATTTTTGTGGGACTCAAGACCTGTAGTTTCAAATCAAGAAAATGGAAATAACTTCAATGGAAGTGTAGTATGTGCACTAGGAACAAGCCATTAAAAAGTAATAATTATCTCTCAGGTTCCATATTTGAAGGATATACCACCAGTAAGGAAACATAATGTTTCTTTAGATGAAAAAGGATAAACTTAGCCATCCAAGGGACTAAAATCATCACATTCAGTTCTTGCAGGGAACCCTAATACTCACTCTATAGGCACTCAAAACCAGAGTGTGATTCATGTGAATAAGGTGTGTATTTTTGTTTTGTTTGGATCTTTTCCTAAATTTCACCCAAATATTTGTTTTTCACTATCTCATAGATGTATTTTATTTTCAGATCCCATCACATGGTTCTACTAGTCAAACTGCAACTTTACCAAAGGTTATGTTCCATTAGGAAAATTTGCAGGATGATCAAACCAAGGTAAAGCCAATGTGTTTTACCCTAATAATTTTGTAGATTTCAAACCCAATGGGTGTCAATATCTTCTTGGTGATAGATTAAAGACAGGACCAAAGGTCATTGGAAGTGGGAATTTGGATGTCATTAATGAGACATTACAACGTTAATAATAACACAATGTCAAAAGACTCGGTATAAATGTTACCCAGATAAATCTCTCTTGTGGATAAGAGTGATCTCCCTAGTATCCCACCAGATAACTAGAAAAAAACTAACATAAGAATATCTCTTTCCCTAAGGTATTAGCATTCATATTATCAAAAGTAGAAAAGAGAGGATAGTGCTCTTACCTTTCAAGGAGATGTTTGTTTAAGACCTCACCTTTTGTCCTGAAGAAGTCCTTCAATGCTGAGAAGAACCTACAATCATAAACATGCAAAGAATCAAAAGCACCACCAATATATAACAATCCAAATACTAGCTTAACTTAATGGTCAAGGAGGTTAATAATTTTTATTGTTTTAATGAATTTGAAAGAAACACAATGAGAACAAGTATCCAAATGTATTATCAATAATATAAACAGAAATATTACAAATGATCCTTGATGTCGTATAGATTCCCCCAGTATGTATTTCCAATATTCCTCCTTGGTTTAACAATATTTCCACTCTAGAATTACCATCATAATATTATCATAACTGAACCCCCTAACCCTGAAGTTCTAGCTCAATTTATAAGAGAAATTGAGCAGGTTTTAGATCCACCAATAGAATGGTGTGATATTAAATGAAGGGATTAGGGTTCCTTGATCCAAGGGGATAAGTTCCATGATTGGAGGGATTTAGCTTGAACTGGCACGACTTAGAGGATTTTAGTTGTAATAATATGTGCCCAACTATGATTCTGGAAGATACTTTTAGCCTTTACTTTATTTTAAATGTAGTGAGAAGGTTTTAACATAAAACAGAGCATAGATGTCTGCAAGTAAGCTTAGTAATATCCACGCATGTGTAGGAAGTGACCACAAAAACTGCGCATGCCATATTTAAGATTATTTAAGAGCTATTTTACCAGTTTCCAAGACTTGGTTAAGGAATATAAATTTTTGAATTCTAAGCAAGCATGCGTATGGATGGTGATAGATCCATATTGACCTTCAAATTCCATGGTGACAAAATGGCGTGTAACAGATTGCCCCCTAAAGTGCGAAGTGTGAGAAACATTCAATGCAAATATATAATCGTCACTAAGGTAGGAATTCGCATGCTCAGAGAAAAAATAACTATATGTCCTAGTACAAAAGTGACCTAGAATTACATCAATAGTAGACACAGTATGGATGCAACCATCTTTTATGAATGAGTCTATTGAAACATGAATTCATAACTCCTTGAAGCCTAGATGGTTGAAACTAGATCTGGGATCTTTATTTCCGCTTCTCGACGAATCTATCCATGTGATTGATTGTTTCGAAGTCGAACATGATAAAAACCACTTGATTACTCGTCGATGATGAAAACCATTAACAAGTGTGAGAGAATCCACCTATAATGAAAATGGATCTCAAATTAACTTAGTACACTATATTAAATGTGAATGAATTATTTGTATTCAAACACTCATATAGTCATTTGATCAAAGGCCAATAATGAAAACCTGTCATCGAAGGTGAGAAACCTTCCATTAAGGCATGTAGATTTCAAGGTATTGATAGGATTTCTAGATAATATTCCTAGATAATGAGCTAAATTCAATAGGAAGTGATCTGTCGTAGGAGGTCCTACAACACAAAACCATTATGTCAAGTTTTGAAAAAATAGTTTGCAAGTATTAACTCAGGGATGGTCAACGCAAATGGAGACAAATATTTTCAATGAAAAATAAATTGAAGTTGAACTTTCTCTTGAACACATAATGACATTGTAAATGACTTGGCAGCATTTGACTTAAAGATAATACCCAAAACCAACTGAATAATTTCAATGAGGTTTGATTAACTATAATAAAAAAGGATTACCTAACCCCGACACAAGTGTGACAAAGTGTCGTGTTAAAGAGTGATATTTTGCTTCTAAAACAAGTATAAAAAAATGGATTCTTTTTCTCAATGTTACTGGCAAGTACCTTTTTATTGTTTTCAAGCTTGAGGAGGATAACATTTTCTTGTTGTGTAAGCTCATCCTTTGGATGAGTCCATCTTAGTAATTTTAACGAACCATAAGAAGGAGTGGTTTGGTCCTGTAATGAACGATGGGTCCTGTACTGATTAATTTTAATGAGTCCAGCATATGATTAACTCAGTGTTTTTCAGTTTTAGGGAGTGAGAAGAAAGTAAACTGCATAGTGTTATTTTTCGTAAATTTAGTCTCCCAAACCCGAAAAATGCTAAAATAATGTAGGAGAGAATTCTATTGACCATGATTAGTCAATGTATAGCTTTTTCGCAGTTAGTCTAGTTTAGTTGGGAAAAGGGGTAAACTTATACTGAGTAGATGAATGTTCATTTATTTTAACAAGTTCGAATAGTCAAGTGCTCAACAATATTTTCATGTTTAAAGAGTCTTAAAAGGGCTTAAAAGAGAACCCCATGGTTTTTCTTTTTCGTAAGTTTTAACACGTTCGAAAAAGTGATAAAAATGTACTCATATTACTAACTTTCAATTTAATTTACGAGTAGGAAAAGAAGGAAAGAACTCGACATTTTCATGAGTTTTACGAGAATGAAAAGAATAGAAAATGAAGCTATGGATTTTCATGAATTTAACAAGCCTTGAAACTAATAACCTAAATTGACTCGAGATAGGTTTGTTTCTTTTTTACACAAGCTTCAAACAGAGAAAAACTTTTCTTGAGATAAGTTTCAATGCCCCCCAAGCATAACCTTCAAGGGCACATGCCCCCCGAGCTTCATGTCATTCACCTAAGTAGACTATTGGTTACTAATATGAGGATGGAATGAAGATTCATTTACGATATCATATGAAAGACTCAACTTAATTAGGGGAATATTTGTTTCATTTTTTAATGACCTTCACATAGGAAAAGAACTATGCTCATGGAACCTTGTTTCATTTTTTTAATGAGCTTAACACAAGAAAAGGAATTATGCTCATAAGGACCTGATTCATTTTTTAACGAGGTTGACACAGTAAAAGAATTATCATCATGGGAAATGGTTTCTCTTTTTAAATGAGGTTGATACAAGAAAGGAACCATCCTCATGACCTGATTCATTTTTTAACGAGGTTGACACATTAAAAGGAACTATCCTCATGGCCTAATTCATTTTTTAACGAGGTTGACACAATAAAAGGAACTATCCTCATAAGGACCTATTTCATTTTTTAATGAGGTTGACACAGGAAAGGAAATTTCCTCATGAGAAACGGTTCATGGCTTCCAATTGATAAAAACACATGTTAAGGGACACAACTAGACCATGGCTTCCAATAGGTCTTTATCATATGGAAGAAAAATTCTCTAGAAGGAACACATGTCAAGGGAATTAATAGGGATAAGAAAATTTTGTTTAAATAACCCCATAGGGTTCACCATGTCAACTACCAGATCTAAGTCAAAAGAAGTTGAGAAAACAGTGAGAGGCTTGCATACATCGATAACTGAAAACATGCGACCGGTTGCCACATAATATACTGTGGTGAGGTATATATCACTTCTAGATAAGGAAAATTCAAGGATTCCAAATGGTTGTATTCGAGTAAATAATAATGAAGGAAAGTTGGTCAATAGTCACAATTTTTCCATTGTGAGGGAAAGACATCATGCGAAAGAGTGTCGATATGACAACATTCATGGCGTAGACATAGTCTTTCCCAAGGAGAAAAATGAAATCCAAGGGGCTTATAGTTACCATAATTTCAATACATATATTTTTACCTTCCAAAGTAATGCGTAACTTAGGAAGGATCCCTAAAGGTTCACTAATGGTTCTGTTAAAATCTGACAGATTCTATGTAACAGGCACAAGCTAAGCGAAACCCAAATCTTGCCAAGTAGTTGAGGATAAAATACTAATAGAAGCACATTCGTCTACATTTGTGTGATTCAAATTATTACCAAAATACCTTATAAATATTTGGAAAGGGATGGAATAAGGAATACGAGGCTCTTCTAGTCTACTCCAATCAAAGGAAAAGACCTTAGTTCTTGGAGGGGGTTCTATAGAAACGGGTGACATGACCCCTTGTGTAGAAGAATCTAAAGTAACAAAAACAACTTGAGCGGTATGAATTTCACTCTCTACAAGGAGAGTGAGATCGACTAAATGTGAAATCAAGTCGACTACTTGATCAACTAATGGTTCGTCAACCTGAGTGTTATGAGCTTCACTCTCCAATGGAAGAGTGGGATTGATTTACTTGGAATTAGATCAATAACTTAGTCAACTAATGGTAGGTTGGCATAAATTTTTTGATGACCAATTGGGAGTTATTTTTGTGGAACAATAATGTTTTCCAACAATTTTTAGGCTTCATCCATATGAGGGCAATGGTGACTATGATGACTCCCTTTGCATAACCTACAAGGAAACCTAACTTTACCATTTTTCTCCGGAACTTGACAATCATTGGTTGATGGATCAATAGTAATTTGATAGGGTTTGTTAGACCATACTTCCAAGACCTTAGGAATACCAAGACAATTGATAAGGAAGTGGTCACCCTTAAAAACCTTGCAAGGGTATTAGCGCTTACAGTGCATGTTGGAGGTTTCCTCAACGTTACCAATAGTTATAGCCAGGGTTTGTTGGTTGACTTATTTCTTATCTTTCTTCTTATTCCTCTTTCCTTTATTCTTCTTCTTAGCTACTGGGGTACTAGCATCAAGGATCTTACCAAGCGAAGAAGAATAAAGGGAGGAAGACATGTTGGGAAAAGAAGGTAAAGGCTCAACATGAGGTTGGGGATGTTGAGATGGTCAACTTTGTTTAGGTGAAGCATCCGGTTGAAGAGGAACAAATTGAGTATTGGAGTCCAATGTAGTTGAAAATAACCATATCAATAAACGTATGGTAGATCCAGGCAATGAAAATGTAGCCATATAAGGAGGAAAAACATTTCCAAAGCAAGGAAAAGGAATAGGATTCTCATTTAAATGGGTTCCTTTGTTGGTGAATTCCTTAATTGTTGCCATTAGTTTCAACTTGAGTAAATTTTATTAACAATTTACAAATATTAACAGTTAAAATTCACAATCCACACCGAAGGTCTCTAAAAAATAAAAACAAACAAATGAACAAGTGTTATCAAATCTAGGAGTTAAACCACAACAAACAGTTTGTTTTCATAGTGAAATCACTAGTTGGTGATGAAATCCAATGTCACATAGATCATTCTGAAAAACTAGCAGATAGAACCAATTACCCTGAAAACATGCTTAATGAAACAGTCTGGTGCAAGAGACTTCGCTATGCCATCTCAAGTGAATATTACCCTCTAAAAATTCCAAGTGAGTCTAGTCAACGTCTGCTCCACGTACAGTAGGACCTTCCCTCCACTGTCATCTTGGGAAAAATTGTAATATTATAGCCACTAAGGTTGCCAACTGATAGAATCAAACTTGGGGGGGGAATTTTTTTGCTCGATATACATGCAAGGGGAGAGTAATGAAGCTCAATCCCCTTGAAATCTCCTCAACATGGTATATCTAAGGTTTACTGACAGTGATCTCAGGCTCGTCGACAATGGTTAATCTCAGGTTTACCGTTTGTAATGTGTGCACATATTCTATCTTTACCAATAAAGTAGGTACAATTACTCCACTGTGTTTGACATAACCTCGTGCTTGACTCTTTTAAGAAGAGCTTCCCAGAGAAAAATTGTAATAGTTGGAACTTTTCCCTACCACAAGATACTACAGTTTGTTTAGTTTCCTTAGAAAGTTAACTTCTTATTTTTTCCAAAGTACTAATCCTGATCTAGATTAGTGGAATGAGCCCTAGAAAATGTAAAAAATTATAGATTAATTTTATTTAGCGTTGTGTTATTTTGCCTTTATTTACTCAATAGGTAAATGGAGCTGAAACTTATGGTGTTATGACCTGACCCAAAGCTTAATACAATCAAATATGATAGTGTAATATTTTCAATTTGATTAATCCTAACTAAAGTAAGGAGAGAGGTTCCATTCACTTCCAACAATGTAAAAATTGATAAATAAAAGAAAATATAACAAATTCTCTAATGCACTAATTTTAGCAAGAAAATACTAATGCAAATCAATTCAAAATAATTTTTTTATTTTTATTTTTTAAAACAAGCATAAAAACATGTAAATTCAAATTAGGGCTAGATCTTTCAATGAGAGACACTATCTTTTCAATTGATGAAATAACTCTTTACAATGTGTATAAATGAATATATGATGAGATTCACTGAAAGAAAAGACATTCACACAACCAATTCTTGAAAAAAGACTCTTTTTTTATAAATCAGCAAACCAACAAAAACCCAAAACCCAAAATTGTAAAGGTAAGTGATTTTCCTCAATAAGACAATCAAAGAAACTGATCCAAATCCATGGTTGACTTTTATAGAATGTAAACTATGTAGTTGTAATCTATGCACAGTTCACTTGAAAATTATGCAAATGTAATCTATGTACACTTTTCTTTCATATTCTGAAAATGATAATTCTAACTATGCAAATGTAATCTATGCAAGAGAATTCTCAAACACAAGATGATTCCAAATCAACAAAAGAACAACAATACTATTTTCCTTCACTAATGTAATCTAAGGAACAAATCAAGTGTAAGTAACTAAAAATGGGTGAAAATTCCAGAGGTCAAAAGTAATAACACTCAAAGGCGATTAACACTTGGACACAATCTAGCCAAAAAAAGAAAAAAGAAAAAAAAAGAAAAAAAATTGTTAAGAAATTGAGACAAACCTCGAAGTAATGACCAAAGCAAATCAAACTAAGAATTTCTCAAAAAATAAAGTTCAAAACACCCAATAAACTAAGATGAGTTCACAAACAGACTCTAAGGATTGGTATAAGTAAGGTTGAACCTCGAAATTAATCATCAGACTCTGGGAGAGAGAGAAATCATTTTTTAAAAAATTCTGAAAGGGTGTGCAGGTAGTCAGTGAAAACCGGTGCACATGCGCACTGTATTAAAGTGAGAAATTGTGCAAACATGCGCTCTGCTTATGAAACAAAACTGTGTAGGGGAGAGAAACTTAAAAAAAAAACAAGCCATTCTAATTCATAAGATCTAAAAGTTCATAAATTGAACAACACACAAACATAGTCAAACTAGAAATGTTAGAGAGCTAAACCAAAAAGAACCGAGAAAAACTAATTTTTTCCCCAGTGGAGTGACGAATTTTCTACCCCGATAAATCCCTTTTGCAGACAAGGGTGATCTCCCTATTATCCCAAGAGATAACTAGAAACAAACATACATAAGAATATGTCTATCCCTAAGCTATTAGCATTCAGATTACCAAAACTAGAAAAGAGAGGATAGTGCTCTTACCTTTCAATGATATGTTTCTAGAAGACCTTTGACTTTTGTCTTCAAGAAGTCCTTCATTGCTGAGAAGAACTTGCAATCACAAACATGCAAAGAATCAAAAGCACCTGCAGCATGTAATAATCCAAATACTAGCTTAACTCAATGATCAAGGGGATTAAGGATTTTCATTGTTTTAATGAATCTAAAAAAAACACAATGAGAAAAAGTATCCAAATTTATTATCAAGAATATAAAGATAAATATTAAAATCGAGCCTTGATGTCATACAGATTCATCTCGTATGCCTTTCCAATCTTCCTCCTTGGTTTAACAAGCTTTCCACTCTAGAATGACAAACATAATTTTATCATAAGTGAACCCACTAACCTTGAAGTTTTAGCTTAATTAATAGGAGAAGTTGAGAAGGTTTCAAAACCACCAATAGAGGGGTGTGATCCTCAAATGAAAGGATTAGGGTTCCTTGATCCAAGGGGATAAGTTCCATGATTGGAGGGATTTAGCTCGAACTTGCGTGACTTGGAGGCTTTTAATTGGAAGAATATGCACCCAACTATGCTTCTAGAAGTTACTTTTCGCCTTTACTTAATTTTAAATGGGGTGTGTAGGTTTTAACGAAAAACATAGCGCAGGTTTCTGTAGGTAAGCTTAGTAATATCCGTGGATGCGTAGGAAGTGACCGCAAAAAGTGTGCATGCCATATTTAAGAGTATTTAAGAGCTATTTTCCCGATTTCCAAGACTTGATTAAGGAATAAAAAAATTTTACTTATAAGGAAGCATCAGTATGTATGGTCATATATCCATATTGACCGTCAAATTTCATGGTGACAAAATGATGTGTGACAATAAATTGATTGCATATTCAAATACCCTCATCAGCAAAAAGGCTAATTGATTGAACCTTCTATTTTACTTTAAGAAGCAACTTTGCATGTTCAATTTTTTATTTAGGAACTTCAAACTCTTCATTTTCAACACAAGTCTAAACATTAGAAATTGTAAATACTACCCATCATCCCTAATCCTTAGTTTTTCATACGAAAAATTAATAAACGACTTGAATAGAAAGTCATCTATATCCTAGTAGTGTGCAAATTTTCTTTGCTTCATATTCCCAATTGAGATTATTTTGTGTCTCCAAGTATAAGATACTACTACGATTAGTATTTGCAATCATTGTTGTCTCAAAAGCTCCTCCTAATAAATCCTTCAATTCAACATGGTTATTATAAGTTAGTGGGGATAAGCATCCATGCCTTCTCAACATAAAGTAGGATGACAAAAAAACTTAGTACTAGACTAAAAAATGTTCTCATATTCCCCTGTTTACTAAAGCATTGTTCATTTTCAATACTTTTGAATCTCTCTAAATGAGTACTTAACTAATAACCTTTTCTAGAAAACACAAGAGGATTTAGATAAGTAATTAATAAATAATACCATTCACACATTGAGAAGTTGGGTAAGTTTATAATTTTTGTATGGTTCCTTCAACTAGAGCATTTATGTAGCTTCTGAGGGCAAGGAGGGAGTGGTTTATGTTGCCCCCTTATATACATTTTATTGTTCTATGGCCTATGGAAAGAGATCTCTCAAAACCATCTAGATCTACAAGAGACAATTTCCCCACATGAGTGAAAATGCTCAATACCTCATTTACTTTGTATTATAGCATAAGCTACAATGATAATAAGTCATTTAAAAATTAGTATATGCTTGGAGGTCTACTGAAATAAATTTTTGTAGAAGAATGTAAGGAATATGACATGTTAAAATGGAGGTCCAAATAAAAGTTCAAAGTATCATTTCCTGCAAGATTGCATGAGATGGAGATGAGGTTTAATTAACTTGAGTTGGATCTATTGTTCTAATGTTATTTCCTTGTTGAAGCAAGCCCGTCACCTTCAACAAAAAATCGTAGGAAATTGACATGATTCAACATTTTTAGCATATATGTGTCTAAAGTTTAAACAGGTCAGATTATCAAGAGAAATCATACCTCTTCAAAAAAATATGTTCGATAATGTGTAATCCCTATAACTATAGTACCTTGAAACAAACTGGATAAATTTATATCATCCAGGTTAAGAACATATTTCATATATTCCAAAATAGATCCAACCAGTCACAAAATCCTTCATTGAACCTACTTGTTTATTGTCTCTCAAAACATGAGGTATGCCTAGTGATAACAAGTCCTTAACAGATTCATTGTTGACCTCCAAATAGATGGTGGTATTTCAACTTCTCTAATTGAAAAAAACATTAAAAACATGGGAAGAACACGGAATATATCAACAAAGGTTAATCCTTATAAGGAATCAACTTGAAGATTGAAGAACTCTTGCAGATTACAATATTCAAAAGGAATTGACTCTCCACCTTGTTCTTCAGTTGCATGGTGGTATGCACATTTCTCTAAAGACATTAGCTCGATTAAGCTTGTTAAAACCAAGATTCAGGACCAATATAGAATTCCTCCATATCAACAGAGGTTGATATTTTCTAGGAAGCAAATTGAAGATGGAAGGACACTTTCACATTAAAATATTAAGAAGGAATCTACCTTTCATTTGGTCTTTCGTCTTCGGTGATTGTTTTAGAGGTTGTACATGAGAAATTAAATTTTTATTTGGGGTGTAGTTTCTTAAGAATTATGTTTGTTTTGGTAGTTTAGTTTTTTTAAATATACGTTGGTATTCACTTTTAAGTCTTTTGACTATTATGTTGGGATCTTATGAAGTTATCTTTGTAATCGATTTGGTATGCATATTCATATAAAATACCTATGTTTTTTCTATTTCGAAAACACAAATTAGATGTTGTCTTGGTTCTATAATATATATGTTTATGGGATTATGTAAATAGTTCATTACGACCTATAAAACTTTTATCCATTAAGAGAGTGAAATTTTACTACAAATGATTTATATGAATGCGAGTATGAGTTTAAGATATTTATAGAGAAAAGTATGCTTACAATAATTTATTTGTTGGAGTTGAGAGAGTTATATTTAGTGCAAAGTCTTGTAAACTTATATTTGTGTCATATATTTTATATTGGTTATCAGATTGCAATTGTCTTTCATAGATATAGCTTGTAGCTTGTATGCATTGTCTAATCAATTTTGCATGCTTTCTAAGTCCTTAAGGAGTATGAAATGTTACTACCAAGAGTTTATAAGAATTCCATATATATAATTTTCATAAATTCTACTATTTATTAGATTTCACTTGCCTTTCATACGTATATTTCGCATTTTGCATACCATATCCAGGCCTTTTTTCATGCATTGAAATTCCTTAAGGAGTCTGAAGTGCCTTGAACTAGTATTAATTGGTCATCAATTTGCACTTTCATTTCATAGGCATATTGTGTAGCTTGCATGTCTTTTCTAGATAATTTTGTACGGGTTCAATGTACTTACGGATTACGAATTCAAAGACCTGAACTCTATTTTTCACCAGCATTCAGTGAGTGTAGTTTCAACTTAGTAGCGAGGAAGCACACTATGTAACCTGTGCTACATAATTAATAATGGGAATTCTAATCACCATTTTTCATAGCACTCACTGTGGAAAATCCACTTCCAATATATAGGTTACTTATTTTCTTGGGTTGTGGATGTTATTGTCCAAAAATACTCTTTCTCCTTGTGTTTTTATAAATGGTGCATATGCCATACATGGATTATAACGAATATATACCTTAGCCTCTAACTTCCCCAGTTGATTACGATATTTTGAACTCTTCTATTATGTTAGTCTCTCACGATTTTTATCTCACTCCGTTAATACCAACATTAAACAATGATGATGAAGCATAATTTTTAGAAAACATTAAAGGGTAAGAAAACTTCAAAAAGTACTACAAAAGATGAAAATGAGGTTTATGTAACCTTTCATTGATGGCATAATATATTTTTATTCTAGTATAATAATTCAAGAAAATAACACATACCTTGATTGAATTTATTATGTTATTACTTTTATAGAACTTTTTTTTAGGGAATACTATAGATGGATTCATTATGATTCAAGAAATTTAAATATTTTTAATATGTTGTTTGGTATCTCTTTGTGGTTGAATATATTTTTGGTCTTACTTTAGACTAGCCTATATTTATCTTAACCGTGAATCTATCAAGTGTTGAAAGCGATCAAATCTCTCAAGGTTAAAACCTCTTTTTTGAGTGCAAAACTTGAGGAAAGGTTTGTACCTCGAGAAAATTGATCCCTCTCGACACTTGATAGATTCAGAATTAAGGTTGGTTTCATGTGTGTGTGTGTGTATATATATATATATATATATATATATATATATATATATATATATATATATATATATATATATATAAGTTGGGCCACCTCCAATTTCAAATTCTATGAGCACACCAACATTAAGGAATAAAACTAAGATCAAGGGACCCATCTCACAATAGAAATCTATAGCTCCTATCTCCAAAAAAATGTCATCTTTAGTGGGAAGCAGGAGCACACCATCTGTTTTTGGGCCTTCGTTGTTGGCAATATGATTCTTATGATTGCATATGTTGTCCTTGATGGCAACTCTCTTGCAAAATATGAAGTATATGACTTCTGGAGAATCACAGTGGTTTAGCAGAAGGTCTAGCAGAAGATGGTTAATATTCATAATTGAACGTTCTATATGTGATTTCGTGTAGGCCAAGTCACGTATACACACGGAAATCAACGATCCAAGTCATGCATGCCTTTTATGATCTAAAAATATGATACCATGGGGCATTTCCATGGATTTAGCCCATGATATTCAGCGTGACATTGTCTATTTGATTTCGTCCAAGAATATCATCGGCACTTGTGTGGTTTTGGCTCATGGTATTGATAAAGGCTAAACCTTTATCAATACCATGAGCCAAAACCACACAAGTCCATCGACACTTGTGTATTTTTGGCTCATGGTATCAATAAAGGCTAAACCTTTATCAATACAATGAGCCAAAAACACACAAGTGTCGATGGTATTCTTGGATGGAATCAAATAGATGATGTCGTGCTCAATATCATGGGCTAAAACCATGGTAATGCCCCATGGTATCATATTTTTAGAGCACAAAAGGCATGCACGACTTGGATCTTTCTTTTCTATGTGTATACACAAATTGGCCTACATGAACTCGTGTACAGAACCTTCAATTATGAATATTAACCATCTTCTGCTGGACTTATACCTTTCTTCTGCTAGACCTTTTGCTAAACCACTATGCTTCTCTAGAAGTCATATACTTCATATTTTGCAAGAGATTTTCCATCAAGGACAACATATGCAATCATAAGAATCATATTTCCAACAGTGAAGGCCCAAAAATAGATGGTGCACTCTTGCTTCCCATTAGAGATGACATTTTGTTGGAGATAGGAGCTATAGATTTCTGTTGTGATCCTTGATGCCAACTCTCTTTCAAAATATGAAGTATATGACTTCTGTAGAAGCACAGTGGTTTAGCAGAGGTCTAGTGGAAGAAAGGTATAAGTCAAGTAGAAGATGGTTAATATTCATAATTGAAGGTTCTATATGCAATTTCGTGTAGGCCAAGTCGCATATACATAAATAAAAGAACGATCCAAATCATGCATACCTTTTGCGCTATAAGAATATGATACCATGGTTTTAGCCCATGATATTGAGCGCGATGTCGTCTATTTGATTTTGTCCAAGAATACCATCGACAGTTGTGTGGTTTTGGCTCATGGTATTAATAAAGGATAAACCTATATAAGGAGAATAAGATCATAGTGCAATGTGTGCATGTGGAAGGGTTTTTATCTGAATACTTCTATCTGAAGTATTTCTGCATGGAATGGGTTTTTTTATTGGTAGATCTAAAATTATGATGCACCCATGGATACAATTATGGATCAGGATCTATAGACTTGAAATGACTATGCATTTTCTTGATCTATTAGTGAGATGTTTATATCTGTGACCTGGTGCATGATTGTTGAAGTGAAATAACAAACCTAGGTAAGTCTATAGATATGAAACTTTCTGCAGTTTTGAATATTTATACATCTATACGCTGGTTCGTCTTGGTGAAAGCGCATATACACGTGGAGTTGCTTCAGCAAAGCACGTATGGAAGTCAGTGTTTTCTGAAGCTTGATGGAGAGGTTATCTATTTATTGCTACTATATTTCTATTGCCTGTCAATGAAGTCTTCATATATATCTGGGTTGTTTGAATACTATATATGTTGCTAGTAGAATATCTACAAATCTGATGAATGAGTGATTAAATATTATTAATGATGCTAACTGAATAAGGGTTCTGCAAATCTGAAAAGATATATGACTGAAAGTCTTGGATCCCTTTTTGAGTCTGATCAAACTCTGGAAATTCAATATTCATAGATCTATACGGAGGTTCATGTGGATGAAAGCACATATACATGTAGGTTACAGTAAAATGAAGTAGTGCATGCTTTTAATGAGATGAATGATCAAGGTTTAATTTTGTTCTGCATGTTGATTGAGAAGTCTGGGTTTATTACCATGTTCTAGTTACATTTTTCTTACTATTCTGTTTAAAGTTTGGGTTATGGTTGTTAGTGTTTATTTATATATTTTGTTGTTTTGAAGTTGTTGGATCCAGTGTGGAAATTGATGAAACGTGGTCTGTAGTGGGTCTGAGGGTTGAAGCCTTCAGTATGGAAGTAGAAGCTTCCTACCAGTAGAAGCTGGTGTTTTGTCTAGGGGGTTGTAGTGCCCTTCTAGTAGTGGCTGGTAAACGAGATTAGAGGGTTGGTGCTCCCTTCTAGTATCAGTTGGAGAATGACAAAAGGTTGTATCCTTTTGTAGGTAGTTGCCTACATACTGATATGAGTCTGCATCAATACAATATTTTAAGAATTTTTCCATATAATAAATATTGAAGACAAAGATGACAACAATGGTGGTTTTCTCTTGACTTGGGTTTCCATCTTAAATCTTGGTGTTCTTATGTGATGTGTATTCTATTATTTTTACACATGTTAACTGCTTAATTTTCTAATGCATAACTGATGATCTGGGTGAAAGAATGTTGCTGAGTATGTATCTGAGCAGTAAAAGTTACTTGAGTATATGCAACTTTCTATTAGGATATCTGTATACATACGCTAGTTGGGTTAATCAAAGTTGTGTATAGAAATCAGTAAAAGGAAATTTGAAAATGTGATTCTTGTAAATACTGATTCAACCCCCCTGCCCCCCCCCCCCCCCTCTCAGTATTTTTCCCCACAATCACATATCTCTCAAAGCTCATCTAGAAAATATACACAGAAAAAATAGCTACAACAGTAAGTTTCCCTAATGGTGTCTGGAAATCTAGTTGGATTAAATATCCATCCATATCATAACCAAGATCATTTCAATCCACAACAATTTATTTTTACCCGTAGTTTGTATCTGCAGCAGCAAGTAGTACAACAATCCCAGTTTTCAACTCGATATGTTAATCAAGTATCAGGAACCCATCAAAAACAAAAAATGAAGGGGTCAAGTTCCCCACAAAAATCTTTTAGTAATCCTCATCTGTGTCAAAAACAAGACCAGAAAAAACAAATGCAATTAGGTTCATCAACATCATCCAATTATGGGGCATCATTGCTTTCCTCTCCAACATTAACATTGGTTCGTGGACATGCAATGGTTAATCCTAGAAGATATCTTTGAGTCAATTTACATGCACAGTAAAGTGGCCAACATCAGTTAGGTAGCCCACATGTAGTTCCACCTTCTCAATATAAGTAAACATTTACAAATTCATCTAAAAATCTGGAAAAGAAACAAAAAGTTGTTGTATGTGAAAATGTTATTTAGTGATTTAGAAATTTGTTAACATTGACCTTTCCAAGTGTGTGTCATATATAGGTATTTTTTTATCGTCTACTAAGTGTTTGACTAATTTTGAGTAGATGTCTTGAATCAAGAGGAGATAATGGAGTTATAATGTTACAAAATCATGTTAGTTATGTAGAACCTCTATTCAGAACATAAATCATTTCAATGGTTCTTCTCCTTATGCATCTTCTATACATTTGGCTTCAGGAAGCTTGAAAAACTTAGGAGTCAATATGGAAGAAGGGATGAGAAGTCCACGTGGACTAAATCTCTGTATGGTACTATCCTCTGGTGTTATAACTTACAACAGTGGATTGGAATCCAATGTAAATGCAATGCAACATGCAAAAACAACTTCTCTGAGTTCAATTGTTGTGCATTCTAGTCAAATTCCTTTAGTTTCCATCCATGATCCTTCAATCCCATTATCCATATGACCTATTAGCCCTGTAACTAGCGTTCCTCTTTTATTTCATGGGGAAGCTGCAATAAGTGTGGTGCAACCTTAATTCAAAATCAATCTTAGTTTTGAATCCTTGAGAACCTTCACTCTCAAGCTAATTTGTTGCTAGTAGTGTCGAAAGCTAATTTGTAGGCACATGCATTTATGCAAAAGTTGAACATTGTCATATCCAAGTTAATCTATACTAGTCAATGGTAAATTAAAATCCATGGGAGAGTTGGCTTATTTGCATGTTTCCTTGTGATCTTAAAGGGTGCTCCATTAGATATCTGAAACCCAATCTCTAGTATGTTGGGAAAATTTTCATTCGTCATTTTGTATTACAGCTCCCTTTTGCCATGTATTCATTTTTTATTATAGTCCCCTGTTAACATGTATTGAGATAGGATTATTCATGAAATGTAGATTCAAGTCCACGAATATAGTTTTACAATTTTTGATATATTAATGTTGTCCACTTCTTACCACAGGTATATATGTTGGGTAGTTAACTATGGGATATTGGGTTATTCTAGCCATTGATTTTAGAGGAGCCTAGGGTTTACCTTCAAAACCTAGATTTCCATGAGTTTGGTATAACTGTTGCATATTACATTGGCACAAAATCACTCAAGCTATTTGAAATAATTCAGATATTTCTAATTTTATTTCATGGAGTGTAGTTGTATGATCAACTAGTTTTTTGCAGTTTCATATGGTTGGATGTTCTGAGTAAAATTGTTATAACATCATTTATCACCTCTATATACTTGATGACTTATGCATTGGCCTTGGGCAACCCTTCCATTCAGAATTGGTCACATTTCTCAAAAAACAGTATTTTAAACTCCATAAGCAACTCTGCCCAGCTTTTTCTACATACACATGCAGGTCCATCCATAGCTGACCCGCATATGCTATTTAAAAATTTAAAAATATAAAATTTCGCTATTATTGAGGCTGATTTTATGGTTTTTCTTGTAACTTAACTACCCCAATCTGTGGCCTAACTGTTCCCCAACTGAAAAAACTAATTTGAGGAAGTATAAATACACCTCAACGGAATGACCTAAGGGAGGAGAGAGAAAATTAATGATATTATAGCCTGTTATAGCCCTGATCAAGTCTGATATTTCCCCTGTGCCTCCTAAACTTCCCAGATTTTCAAGAAACCCCTGTTTCCCTGTGATTAACACCCTCATTCTATGTGACATCCTTTGTGTACCATTCATGGAAGAGGCTTTACAAGGCTAGGGCTAGACAAATCCAGAGGACGGTTTTGCTCAAGGTCATGGTAGATCTCAAGTGATTTATCCACTGTTATTTTCTATACGTGTTATCAGTAAAAGAAGTACCATCCTATTTTTAATTTTCATGTGTCATATGTCTCTTCTACATGCTTAATAATCTTGAATAGTTTATTTCATGTTATATTTATGAGATCATGTATGCTATTTTGTTAACATCTAGGACATATATGTTGTACACCTAGGTTTTTGTGATTTTTCTTGGCTGATTTGTAGGTTCTGGAGCACGAGGATTTGCAGGGGGTTTGAACCCTACAGGATCTACTACAAACGAAGGATAAACAGGTAAGATATGTAATCCTCACTTTATAATTTAAAGCATAGAAGTTGGTAATTTGAGTCCTTATTGTGATGACATGCCCCTGCTCTGTGAGGTTTATCAACCCAAGACTTTAGTGTTACATTTCCCGTAACATAACTGGAAACTCTATTGAACTAGCGACTCCACTAGGGATTACAACCGTGTAATTCATACTTTGGGTTGTTTTATCTGTCTTGTAGGTTCCCTGACAGGTTAATCACATTTGCAGTTTAGTAAGTCTTTTTTCCAACCAAACAGAAGCCTTCATCTCTTGATCAAGCCTAATTTTTTCTTCTTCTTTTTCCTTATTTTTGTTTATATACACTACTTCCTCATTGAAAACTCATCAATTGTGTTGGGGCCCTTTTTTTTGTTTAGTTTTGAAGTTTTGGCTAAGACATTGGGAACTTTGGCCCTTTTTGAGTTGCGGAATAAATACACATGGCAACCACGACCGCGCCGCAACTACCAGGAGTTGCGGAGCTACCAAGGTGGCGCAAAAGCACTCGATAGATGGAGATAGAACAGAGACAAGTGCAGATGAAGGAAACACAGCAGAAAACAAAAATTGGAACACGCAGACATCAGGAGAGAAGCTGGGAGAAGCCGAAGTGAAGACGCAGAAGAGCCGATAGTCGCGAGAGCGAGTGAATAAATAACAGTCACCCGGCTGAAAAGGTTGTTGAATGCAGAGAGTCGAATAGATGCTGAAGAGGTTGCGAGGCTCGAGACAGAGAAAGACGCGCAGGGCGTCAGCGGAGGATTCATGCATGTTCTTCATAGGGTTTCTTATCTTCTATTCTACCTTTCTGTTCTGAAACCCATCTGTATCAGATTTGTAGCTATTTGTGGGAGTTTCATGTAATCATGTAATGGGCCAAGAGATTAATACAATGGAAGGTTGCTGTCTCAATACGATGTTCATGTGCTTGTAATGCGTTTATGCTGGTTTAAAATTTTATTTATGAATGCTTGAATGCTTATTAAGTGATCTTGCGCATATAACCTTGTATATGAATGGATGCGTCGTCTTTCTTTAGTTGCCGGTTTGTTCCTTGCCAATGATCTCATCCCCTTTTGCATGTGGTTGCGGCATGCCTCGGGTGAGACGCACTGCTCTCCAGAGCAGGGTGAAAATGCCGGCGTGTTCCTAGACTACACCGGACCCCTTTGTTGGCCACAACTCTTGAACCTGGGTCTTGTTCGCGAGACCTGATTTCTCGCCAATAAATGGTTCCGTTGCCAGGAGCTGAATGTTCTGAGGGGATCTAGATCATGGTATCGAGGATTTTTGAAGGAGCAATACGGCGATGGTGGGATGATCATCTTGACCAGTTCATTGCTCAGTAAGCAAAGCTGACCAAGAAAAAGGAGACGGCGATCAAGGAGCTTGTTCTTTTCTCTGACGCAGCCAGTGATACATACGAAATTTTCTGGGGAAGGTTCCCTACGGACCTTTACAATTGGTTGCGAAGACTACGAGCGACACTGCCACAAGAAGGCTTGCGGAAGATAAACCGTAGGTGGACACACGAAGAGCTGGTGGCACTGCATCGGGTAGACACTGAACTAACCCGTGCAGTGGATTTCTGGGTAAGGACCACGTTGGAAGGATATGCTGTGGAGTTTACTACTGAGTGCTACCAATCCTTCTCGAAGGCCGAGGCTATTTTTCACTCAGGGCTGAGGGGGAAGCTGTTGAAGGAGATTCCGCTATGGATCAAAGCCCTGATGGTGGACGAAGGGTTGATTGAATTCCACAAAACGAGTATGGAAGCGTAAACTACTCGTACTAGGGGAAGGATTACGGGGACCGATGCTGTGTAGACTGTGAGAGTGGGGAGCGGGGGATGGACGTTGAGGCCGCATGCAAGTTGCGGGAGCTACGTGCGCATCGGCGGGCACAGATCACCGATAGGTGGCGAAGAAGGGTAATGAGAGATTTGAAGAGAAGAGAGATCGAGAGGAAAAATCAGAAGGAGGCGCCTCAGAGGACGGGAGTTATGGGTTTGGATACCCAGAAAGAAGACGGGACAGCAGTGGAAGTGCAGTGGGTGCATGGAAGCCCAGCGATGCGAGGAAGAGAGATCGTGACTAGCGAAGATAACGGAAAGATGCAGCCCAAAGAAAGTTCCGATGATGAATGGCACGGCGTGATGCAGCAGATGTTTCAAGATTAGACGGCACCCACCCCTCCAGGCAGCCCTACTTCCCACCTTCCGCATGGCCAGAATCCCGACCTGCCCCTGGTACTTTATCAACCTTTAAGAAATATTTTTATTCAGTTACAAGCATTAAGTCAGTCATACAATAGTTCAGCAGCGTCGGTAACGCCCAGCAATAGCAGCGTTACTAGTAGTAGTATTTTCCCTAGAGGGACCGTTACGCAACCAGGACCGGGAGGTTTTATCCTGGTTAATTCTCCGCAAGTACACATGGCTGGATCTTTCACTCGGTATCCAGAGTTCTCTGGCCGGGGCAATGATGACGTAGAACAACACTGGTACCTGTCCGAAGCCATCTGGAGGGCCCGCCAGATGCCAGATGCAGGGAAGTTAATAGAATTTCAAACCACGCTCAGAGAGAGGGCTCTGCGATGGTTTATCAAGTGGTCCGAGGCGCATCCTAACCCTATAATTACCGACGTGAAGCGGGATTTTGTCCGCGAATTCAAGCTTCCCCAGACAGACCAGCAGGGCCTGTCAGAGCTATGGGAAATTAAGCAGAAGGAAGGTGAGACCGCGTGGGAGTTGATGCGGCGATTCAAGGACGCGATCGGGAAAATCAGTTACCCGATCGATCCAAACCACCAGAGGGACTGGTTCATCAAGGCTCTGCTCCACTTGACACGAACCCCTCTCACTCAGCAGAAGATTGATAATCTGCAGGACGCTTTGGAGCAGGCCATGAAGATTGAAGCCATGGCGGGCTACCCCCAGGAATATCGGGGGGGGGTGGCCCCGCAAGACCCTTCTTTGATAGGGTTGCAACACCAGATCTCCAGCTTGACCGAAAAGCTCAAGGAACTTCAGCTGGTGAGACCAGCGCGACCAAATGTTTGGTGTACTCATTGCCTAGTCGAGGGCCACGTCGCAACCGAGTGTCCTCGGTTGCACGACGCAGGAGCAGGACCCTCAGTCGCAGCAATCCAGGGGGGTCCACCGCCAGGGGGAGGCGTGAACCCGCAGGGATTCTACCAGCCGCAACAGACTTACGTGGGGTTCCCACCACAACTGGGGTCCTCCACCACCGAGTACTGTGAAATTTGCCGAACACTGGGGCATCCTCCTCGGATGTGCCCGATATTACAGAAGTACTCCACGGTCCCGAATAATGTATACTGCGAATTCTGTGTGTCCACGACTCACAACACTGAGCAGTGCAGGGTGCTTGACGCACTTGCGGATCGATTGGATCGTCCCTCGTACAAAGTGAACAAGGCTCCAAGGGGAAGAGGTGGCGGCATGCGGGGAGGCCGAGCAGGAGGATGCGGTCCGGTAAAATGTTACAACTGTGACCAGGAGGGTCACGTGGCTCGAGAATGTCCCCTTCCGCGACGACCTTGGTGTTCTCAGTGCTGGGTCAACGCCCATGCCACAGAAGACTGTCTGGAACTCATCAAGAAGTGGGAAGAACGGGCGAGGCAAAGGGGAGCGAATCTGATAAACTCAGAACCGCGCAGCGCCACAACCCCCGACATGCAGAACGTCGCGATAGTAATGAGGGGTGGAAAGAGGACTGGCGAGGATGCCCACGAGAAGGAGCCAGCGCGCGTAGTTCGGTCGGCATCCCCAAAGAAGTTGATCAGGCCCGAAGTCCAGAAGAAGTATTTCCAGGAGGCGGTTGAGGCATTCGCCCAGTTGCGGAACAAGGGAGGGTTGGAGGAGCCCAGGCGGCCGGAATCCAGTGTCCAGGACGTCGCAGATACTGTGGTCGAGGATTGGCTCCGGCTATTCCTCAGGATTGTCGATAACGCTGTGCTGCAGCAGCAGCTCTAGCATGTTTTGGACGGAGCACTGCAGGGGCGCACAAAACCTAGAGATCCGGCGAATGCTAGCCCTCAATACGTGCAGCGTGTCAAGCGGAACAAGCAAAGAACAGGCAAAGAATTCCGGCTTAACACGCAAGTCGCAGGGTTCCAAATCAGCGACACCATGTTGGACTTGGGGTCCGACGTCAACATACTACCACGAAAGACATGGGAGGCTCTTGGAAGGCCGCGGTTAGCCTACTCACCCATCCAACTCAGGATGGCGAATCAGTACTGCATTTTTCCAATCGGCCGGCTCGAGGGAGTCGAGGTCGATGTTGCGGGGGTGAAGACATACACGGATTTTGAAGTTATTGATATCATGGGCGACAAGGATCCCTATCCGGCCTTACTCGGCATTGATTGGGATTTTGAGAATTACGCCATCATCAACCTCAAGAAGGAGCTGATGATCTTTGAGGATGGGGAGGTACGGGTCACCCAGCCTCTCGACCCGTATCAGGGCCCGCAATATACAGAAACAGTGGACAATCGGGAGGATGCTCAAACAATGGACCATCTCTATCAGATGACTACAGGGAAGCGGGACGATTATATTAACCCAACCGCAACTGGCTCTGTCAGTTGGCGGAGTGTACAGAGCTCAGAGCTCGGATCCGAACTCGCTTGGGAAGACTGGCAACAAGGGGGATATGAGACCACCACACGGAGATGTGCCTCCATCGCTCAGGTCCGGTGGGTAGGGACTGAGATCCGCGGATATCCCACATTATCAAACATGCAAGCAGTCAATACTTTTATTGCCAAAGTGGAAGATCGGGTCCCAGCTGAAAGCCGGATGGCCCTTTTGGATGTGGCCTTGCAGTCAACGTCAGCTCGATGGTGGAAAAATCACTGCAACACTCTGTTGCGATGGGAGTGTGTGGTGGAGGCTCTGCGGGCACGCTTTAAAGAGGATGAAGGACCCGCCAGTACGCTTAAGTATCATGGAAATTCAGACCCGTGACACCATTTGCGGGCCTGCGAAGAATAGTGGCGGAGCTCACGGTACCCTGTGGAGCTGTGGGTCCACAGGTTTGTCCACTCCCTAGGCACCATTCCCCAGGCCTAGTACCTGGAGGAAGAGCGGAAACGGGAAACCCGCTCTTGGCAAGCAGTTGCGGACAAGTTCTTTTTGAGCTTCTCGTTCGAAGGGGAGACGGCGCAGGAGTCTCAGGCCCTACAGGCAATCAAGGAGGTCTTGTTTTTCCGCCAGCCTAAGCCCGATAAGGGCCCGGCTGTGTCATGACCTGAGGTCAGGCGCGAGTTGGTTTGTCACCGAATTGATGGCGATTCGGAGGACGATAGTTTGGAGGACCTCAGGCATCTCTATTTTGACGAAAAGGAAGGAGAGCGGAGCATCAGTGAAGAGCCAACAATTGAAGGAGTCCATTTACAGCCGCTCAAGACAAAAAAACTGAACATTGGAATGGACGAGAAACCTAAGCTCGCAACGGTGGGAGATTACTGGGACGAGGAGACAACAAAAGAAATTTTCAGCCTCCTCCGGGAATACGAAGATTTGTTTCCGTCCTCAGTTGCGGACCTGAAGGGGATCAAGGGGGATCTCGGCGAGATGCGCATCACACTGAAACCGGGGGCCAGGCCGGTGAAGCACCGACCCTACCGGTTGAATCCACGTATCAAAGAGAAGGTCAAGATGGAGATTGACAAGATGCTGGCTGCAGGTCTCATCTTTCCAGTAGAAGAAGCAGAATGGGTGAGTCCGATTGTCATCCTGAACAAGAAGGAAAAAGCGGAGATCCGGGTCTGTGTAGACTACCGGAGCTTGAATAATGCTTGTATCCACGACCCGTTTTCCACTCCCTTCAGCGATGAAGTTCTAGATCATGTCGCGGGAAACGAAGCTTATTCCTTCACTGATGGGTTTTCAGGCTACCATCAGGTGCGCATCGCCGAGGAAGACAAAGCAAAGACGACATTCACCACTGAGTGGGGATCATTCGCATACCACGTTATGCCGTTTGGTTTCAAGAATGCACCGGCTGTGTTTTCCCGAATTGTCATTGCTGCTTTCCAGGAGTACATTCACAAGTTCCTGGAGGTCTACATGGATGACTGGACTGTCTACAGTCTGTTGAAGAAACACGCCTCTCTGTTGTGGGTTATGTTTGACCGGTGTCTCCAATTGCAGATTTCCTTGAACTTGAAGAAATGTATTTTTGCAGTTCCATTCGGCACACTCTTGGGCCACATGGTATGCAAGCAAGGGGTCTGCGTTGATCCTGCCAAGGTCGCGGTCATCGTCCACATGGAGGCCCCCGAGACAGTGAAGTAGTTGCGGGCACTGCTCGGGCACACAGGATATTACAGGCGGTTTATTCGCAACTACGCAAGGATTACGCCCCCCCCGGAGAAACTGTTGCGAAAGGCAGAAGCATTTGAGTGGACGGCGGAGTGCAGGAAGGCACTTGACACATTGAAGGAGAAGTTGGCGACGACATCCATACTGGTTCATCCCGACTGGGATAAGCAGTTCCATGTGCACATTGATGCGTCCAGAATTGCACTTGGAGCTGTATTGGTGCAACCCAGGGAAACGACAGTTGACCACCCCATATACTTCGCCAGCCGACGGTTATCGAATGCGGAGAAGAATTACACCACGACCGAGCGGGAGGCGTTGGCGATGGTGTACTCTCTCCAGAAGTTCCGCCACTATCTTCTGGGCGGCAAATTTACATTTTTCACGGACCATTCTACATTGAAATATCTGGTCAATAAGCCTGTGTTAGAAGGAAGAATCTGTCGATGGCTTCTACTTTTTCAGGAGTTCACGTTTGAGGTGATTGTCAAGCCTGGCAGGTTGAATGTTGGTCCCGATCACTTATCCAGGTTGGAGACGGGAGAGAATGAAGGCCCGTTGGACGATCAGCTTCCGGATACTGACCTCTTCCGAGTTGAAGTAGTACCAGATTACCTGGCTGACATTGCCACGTATCTGACCACGGGACAGTGCCCTAAGGATTACACCCCGCTTCAGAAATGCCACCTGGTTGTCCGGGCGGCCGACTACCAATTGATCGCAGGGCAGCTGTACAAACTGGGGCTTGATGAGGTGTTGCGCAGGTGTGTTCTCGACCAAGAACGGGAAGCAGTGATGTGGGAATGTCACAGTGGTGTTGCGGGAGGGCATGTGGGTGCGAAACCTACCGCAAGGAAGGTGCTCCAAGCTGGCCTGTGGTGGCCGACGGTACACGTAGACTGTAAGGCCTATGTGAAGCGTTGCGATGTTTGCCAGCGGACGGGAAGGCCTTCGCACCGGGACGAGCTCCCGCTACACCCAGTGCATGTGTTGCAGCCGTTTGAGAAGTGGGCCGTTGATTTCGTAGGCCCCATCGCACCAATCGCTCGACATTCCAAGGCCCGGTACATCATTACCGCAACGGATTACCTCACACGGTGGGCTGAAGCAGCAGCGGTACGCGACTGCTCGGCAGAGACCGCTGCCCGGTTCATTTTTGAACACATCATCAGCCGCTTTGGCTGCCCACGGAGTTTGACCAGTGGTCAGGGTACGCATTTCATTAATGCCACAGTCAAGTCACTACTGGCCACATTTATGATTCAGCATCATAAAAGCAGCCCATACCACCCACAGGCCAATGGTACGGTGGAAGCGTTCAACAAGATTCTTGAGAAGGGCTTGACTAAAATTTGCAATGCTCAGCACGACGATTGGGACGAGCGTCTCCCAGCGGCATTATGGGCCTACCGGACCACAGTGAAACGTTTGACCAACCAGACACCATTCCAGTTGGTGTATGGCCGGGAAGCTGTGATTCCCGCCGAGTTCACGGTACCCATTCTTTTGATCGCAACGTCCCTTCAATTCTCAGAAGAGGCATCACTTCAGGAACGCCTCCAGGAGCTACAGGAGCTGGATGAGGCCCGATTCCTCGCGGAATTCCACCAGAAGGTTCAGAAGGCCAGACAGAAAGTGTGGCATGACCGCCACATCAAAACCAAAGCCTTCCAAGTTGGCAGCAAAGTTCTCTTGTACGACAGCCGATTCCAGAAGTTCCCAGGCAAGCTCCAGATGCACTGGTTGGGACCCTACTTTGTCATCGAGATCCGTGACTCAGGAGCCGTTCGGTTGGCACAGCTGGATGGTACAGTTCTTCCCGGATGGGTGAATGGCGCAGGCCTGAAACCCTACCAGGAGTAGGTATCTTTCACTTTTCATCAATAACTCTCGCAACCGAGAGAACCCGTAGAGTAGCTTAGTCGAATAACTCTCCCGCAACCGGGATGAGCATAGAGAGTCTTTTCCGTTCATAGGCAGTCTGTCAAATAATTGGTCAGTTGCGGGTACCTCACCGCAACTGACTGTGGTCAAGGCGGACCAGTCCAGCGTGTCGCAGCGCCAGTCCAGCGTGTCGCCGCGCCAGTCTAGCGTGTCGTTCGCGTAGGATCCATTCCCGTGCCAGTGTCAGTCCAGGTCATTTCTGTCAGTCCTTTTGTCAGTCCGTAGGATCGCTCAGATTTGCTTCATAAATTGCCATAAGTAGACAGTAATTGTATCGTAATCATTTGCCATCACCCGCAGCTCCCTCAGCCATCGTGTCCACCCATATTCCCATGACGCCGTCAGCAAATATTAGATTACATACAGGCACGCGATTGATCGCACGATTATTGCAGCCGCTAAGGATAGCAAGAATTAATTGCCATTATGGAGTCTCATCAGCTTCGCTCGTGCCAGCGGATGCCATAATTTGCATGAAGATCAACCGCACGAGAATGATGGACCAGTTCAATTTGGAAGTTGCAGCGTCTCCAGAGCATTTGCAGCATCGAAGCGCACCGCATTCAGCAGAGAACTCCAGAAGAACACTCCAAGTCTACCAGCGTCGAGCCAATATGCCGAGGGCTATCGTATCTGTCCCTAAACCAGCGTTAGACAGCAGAATTCACCGCGTAGAGTCGCTGGTCGGCAAGTATGACAATGTAGCATGTATGGACGCCAACTTGTCCGACCCGGCTGAGTTTCCTCACCTCCATTGGCAGACCTACATGGAGCACCATTACACGCCATGCAGCAGCTCCAACAGTTGAATGCGACCAGAATTCAGGGGCCTACAGCAGTCGACCTTGATGCATTTGAGGACTCTTCAATTTTTCGGAACTACGGGACCGGCTCTGCAATGCACCCGGTTCCTCCTCAGTCGGGTACAGAATGGGTCCCTGTGGCTCAACGAAGAAATCCCAATTCATGCCGAAGACATTCATCGGCTTACAGGGCTGTCTCAAAACGGTGCGGATGTCTCCGCTGCTAGCTAGACATCCTCCAAGCGCGCCCGAAAGTCGGGTGACTCCGACCTATACACCAAGTATGGCACTCGCCGGGGTGGCAAAGGTGCCAAGATTGACTTGATCAACCAACCAGAAATCTGGTTCGTTTGCTACCTAATCGCTAGCAAGACGATGCACCATTACACGAAGGGAGAATGCACCCTGGACACAATTTCCATTGCAGAGCACTGCACCCAAGGCGCCAAGTTGAATTGGTGCTCTTTCGTGCTGAAGGAACTCTTCGCGGCCTACGAAGAAAATTACAAGCGGACTACCATTTTCATTTACGGCTACTTGATCTTAGCCTTCGCCATGTGGAAATGGCACCTTCCTCCTATCCGGGATCCGGCGGAGACGACCATCAACCAGCCTCTTGCGATGAAACACACCCCCTGGCAGGTGTCCATGGATCCCAGCACCAAATAGGTGAACGCGGCGGCGTTCCGGGCATGGTACGGGATGATGACAGATGTTGTGGCCAACCAGCAATGGGTGCCCAGGCACTTGCTAGATGATTACAGTGAGCAGGTGTGGTTTGGGGTCAGCCACAGGCACACCTTCCTCCGGCCAACTTGCGTGGCGGACACCACCTTTCACATGGCGCCCCTCCGGTTCCAGCTGAATGACGACACCTTTCACCGTGAGGTTTCTGCGTGGCCAGGGGTTGTCAAGCATGTTCGCGACGGGATCACCCGCTATAACTTCGATGGAATGCTGCCGGCACAGCGGCCTGCCGCGACCGGCGCAGGAGGGTCGTCACAGGTTGCGGCGGAACCTCCGCAAGATGCAGCTGAGACCGCACCGGACCTGCCTACATCGCTGGTCCCGATTGTCGAGCACCTCAATGACCAGGTACGACGACTTAACGTGGCCACCCAAGTTGCGTGAAGTGGTGCCCCTATATTTCCCTCTTTTGCTGAATTTCATATTAGTCGGTCTCGTGTTCCCTCCAATACGGCCCCCCTCATTTCTCCCATTCCCACTAACCTGTTCACTTCTGCCACCCCCCTCATCACACCAATGGGTGAACCGGGCCCCGAACCCGATTCATCAGACCCACCTCCATCCAAGAGGGCCCGCATTACTGCTACAGATCCAGTGGTGGATCTGACTGACGACGATCCACCAGCCACTCCTCCCACAACAAATTTGATTTCGGAGGAACCTCTGATCGATCCAGTAGAGTTCCTCAACCTTCGCCTCCCTCCCACTTCTTTCACTCCGTCCACCACTCCCACCGGCCGACCACCTGCCACCTCCCCCAATCCATCCAACTCATCAGCCACTGTGTCAGATTCGTTGATCCAGGAACTTTTCGGAGGTGACCACGGGGTAGAAGTCACCTCCAGGACTGCAGCCGTGGTACCACCGGTTGACCCCATGGCCACGGCCCAGGACCCTCCTGCTACTATATCTACTAGGTTCATGAATGGGGGGGCTAATTCGGCTGCCCCTCCCCCAGAGCAGACCACGCAGCAAGACCGGCTGGAGTCCGAGATGGCCACTTCAGTGCAGCAGCAGACGCCGGTCCATCCTCCAAAAACTTCCAGCCGACCAACGGCCAGCAACCAACCTTCGCAAGAGAGGGTGCCGGAGCAGGGCACACCTAGCACGACCAATGCAGCACAATGGAGTCCAGCATAGCTGTACCTGCTCATTCAGAGGGTGGCCCTCAAGGCCGAGCAGATTCACACAGAGCTACAGCAGCGGTGCACCAAGCAGCGGAATCAGATCACGGCGCTTACTGAACAGCGCAATCAGCTGTTGCAGGAGAAGACCAACCTCCAGGAGCAGGCCAACATTGCTATTCAGGCGCTCTCCAGCGTATGGCCTGCTGCAAGGGCTCACTATGCCCCACTTCCTGCCAGTATAGAGGAAGACAGTATAGCACTACAGGCTCACCACCTCAGGGAAGTTTTCACTATTGTTTGCAGGGAGAACCAGGAACTCCAAGCGGCGTTAGCCGCACGGCCTACCCTTCCAGATCCACCAAGTGTCCATTCAGAATAGGTAACTGCCAAGCAGACGCAGGCAGTTAGTATGCACGCAACTCTCCATTCCACTGTAGCTTTGGCTTCCGCCGTTCTGTGCAGTTTGCAGGAGTGCTCACTCGCGTTAATGTCAAGACGCAGCCTATCGCTGCCCAGATGCAACACATCTCCCGCGACATTCAGGCGACCACAGACCCAGCAAGGTTAGATCAGCTCTACGCCCAGTCGGACGAGCTGGAACTTCACATGCAACAAACTGAGGCCGAATCGGCAGCGGCCAAACACGTCATCCGGGAGATTCATCCGCCCCTTCGCGCCAATGCTGATTCCATGCACCAACTGGACGCCAAGGCCGATGCCCAGCTTTCCACGCTGTTCGGGGCTGACACGACGATGATAGACGAAGCCGCCGCCACCCGGATCTCTCAAGAAGCCGACTTGCTTATGCAGGAATGGCAGCAAGCGGTGGCGGCCTTCACAGAGCTTCGAGATACAGCGCTCCGCCGGGTCCCGGAGTTGGGGCCCTTGTTTGCACAACCAGATGGCGGAGCACGGCAGGAAAGGGCGCAGGGTGAAGGAACATCAGAGTAGAGCACGGGTGCCAGCGGGGCAATGGAAGTAGAAACCGCTATTTGTGATTGAATCGCGGACGAGTCAAGGAATTGTGGCCGGGGCCTGTTGGGGCCCTTGTTTTTGTTTAGTTTTGAAGTTTTGGCTAAGACATTGGGAATTTTGGCCCTTTTTGAGTTGCGGAATAAATACACATGGCAACCGCGACCACGCTGCAACTACCAGGAGTTGCGGAGCTACCAAGGCGGCGCGAAAGCACTCGATAGCTGGAGATAGAACAAAGACAAGTGCAGATGAAGGAAACACAGCAGAAAACAAAAAGTGGAACACGCAGACATCAGGAGAGAAGCTGGGAGAAGCCGAAGTGAAGACGCAGAAGAGCCGATAGTCGCGAGAGCGGGTGAATAAATAATAGTCACCCGGCTGAAAAGGTTGTTGAATGCAGAGAGTCGAATAGATGCTGAAGAGGTTGCGAGGCTCGAGATAGAGAAAGACGCGCAGGGCGTCAGCAGAGGATTCATGCATGTTCTTCATAGGGTTTCTTATCTTCTATTCTACCTTTCTGTTCTGAAACCCATCTGTATCAGATTTGTAGCTATCTGTGGGAGTGTCATGTAATCATGTAATGGGCCAAGAGATTAATACAATGGAAGGTTGCTGTCTCAATACGATGTTCATGTGCTTGTAATGCGTTTATGCTGGTTTAAAATTTTATTTATGAATGCTTGAATGCTTATTAAGTGATCTTGCGCATATAACCTTGTATATGAATGGATGCACCATCTTTCTTTAGTTGCGGTTTTGTTCCTTGCCAATGATCTCATCCCCTTTTGCATGTGGTTGCAGCACGCCTCGGGTGAGACGCACTGCTGTCCAGAGCAGGGTGAAAATGCTGGCGTGTTCCTAGACTACACCGGACCCCTTTGTTGGCCACAACTCTTGAACCTGGGTCTTGTCCGCGAGACCTGATTTCTCGCCAACAAATTGGGATAAGGAGAGTCGACGAGAAGAAGTGAGCAGTAAGAAGCGAATTCAGAAACAATAGAAAGATGGTTGGAGCAGCGGTCAGGCATGAGCCAGATTCTATGCACGACTTGCAGAACTGTCCAAAATCCTACCATATATTCAGAGACATCTGATGGGTTGAGTATTTCTAGAAGCTAGAAGGCTTGGATGAGGCAGTGGCAATTGAATTCGCTCAGAATTTGAATAGCAATCAGACCCGAGTTAGGGGCCTACAAATTGAGGTGACTGAAGAGGTAATTGCCCGTGTAAATAAATTTCCAACAAAGGGATGGAGGTGGTTTAACAAAAATATCAATGACCCCTCCTTGAAACAAGACTTCCTAGAAGGAGAAGAAAAACCGGAGAAGAAAGGGAGAGGAAGTGACAGGTTGTCACTCCCTCAGCCATGGGAAGATGTCGCCTTGGGTTTAATCAAATAAATCACTTGTGAGTGAAGATCCACGATAGTGTTTAACTATCACTTCCCTCTACTTAATCACCTTTGGCACCAGCAAAATATTAATCTTCCGTTCTACTTATTAGGGAACATTAACCATATGGCGGCAGTAGAAAAGGCAGCAACAGACCCAGAAGCATGTGTGACCAATCATGGACTCATCAAATTGATCGTGTTGGATTCCCTAGGCTAGTAACGAAGGACGTGGGAAGAATTCAAGTGAAAGAGGTCGAGGACAAGCCGAGGAAAATAGACCATGACTTCAGGAGGAAGTCAGGTAGAAGCAGAAACCCAGATTCGGCCTGCCAAAGTCAGAATTGGGAAAGAACCCACTAATGAACCAATTGGCGATAGACGACCAAAACAGATGGTGAAAGTTATCCTACCCACAAAAACTTTGCCTACGTCCAGAAATAAGACAAAAGCAGAAGTATTAGAAGAAGAAAGACAACCCTCCTCATCAGGTAAGGACGAAACTCATGTCCTATTTTTAGAACTTGAAAATATGAGAAAGGAAAATTAAGAATTGAAGAAAATATTATCTAAGGGGAAGGAAATATTGGTGTTTGTATGCATGACATATTTTCAAGAACTAATAATGATAGGATATAAGGTCCGTGGGGAAAAAATCAGCCCAATGGAAATAGAAAAAGAACGGCAAGAGGCTGTTACACAAGAACCTGCTAAGGATACTACTATTACACAAGAACCAATAGTTAAAGCAGAGCCCCCTGTAGTAATTGACCTAGAGGCCGATACACAATAACCTTTGGAGGCCACTGCTATTGTAGAAGAAACAACAACGGACACAAAGGCTACTCTAGGTGGAAGCGAAGGGGATGATACACAAGAACCCACTAAGGAAGCTGCTATTACATAAGAACAAACAACAGAGGTGTAACAACCCTATTCAATAGAGGATTTTACACCCATTATTGATGTTGATATTGAATTCAGAAGAATTTCGGGTCCCATCTCAGGATGGAGTTCTGAGAAAATCTTGTTAATTTCTGAATTACAGAAGTGGAAACAGGAAGCAATCTCCCTTCGGGAGGGGACGTTTTCTATGAAAGAACATCAGAGGGAGAAAGACACCCTACATGAAAGATGGATGAAAGAAGAGTTGAAGAAAGGATGTGAGAATTATAAGAAGAAGGAAGCCCTGAAGAAGCAGGAGGAATAATTGCTGTTGTTACAGCAGGAGGTTTGAGATCTTACCATAGACAAGAAAAAATTTCATGATCTTGCCCTCAATTTGTTAGGGTGTAGGAGACCCTCCCCATCCTATCCTATTTTTCTATGGGAACGCTACTTCCCATTCCAAATGAAAGTTGTTATGGAGGAAAATCCCTATTTATGTTCTTCCACTCGCACATTTTTAGATGTTTTCATGCCTCCAATTTTGATTAAAAAATCCTCCTGTGTGTGTTATTCTTACACAATATCATTTCTGAGCATGTGAGTATGAAAATGGTTGTGATGGTATTCTCCTACATGGGGGATCTGCAGTTGCGATCTTTTGTGTTATTCATGAAGAATCAGATTGAGTGGAATTTGGCCATCAAATCTGTGGATGCTAATGAGGAGAATATGGCATTATGGGTACGGGGAGAACCAGGATGGGTCGCTGAGTTATGGCGAGAATTTAGGAGAATGTTGAGTACTCTTGGGATAAAGGAACCATGTGTCACTTACAGAAGAAGCACTGTGAAATTATGCCTCAATCAGTTCTCAATGATGAAGAGTTGAGCCTTGATTGGGTGCTTGAAACGCATGGAAGCCAGCAGTGCTGAGCTACTGAAGGGGGACCCATTTTCATTCTATAATTTCATGGTGGTTGTTACACATACCAGCGTATGCATAGATAGTACAATCCCTTGGTGCTTTGTGGCTCGGATTGAGATTCAATTTTCCTTTGATCTGGCTGCCAATTGAGGATTATCAGATTAATTATGAATTGAGTAATTATGAATCAAAGTCCTGGGTACGGCAGCTGATGGCCAATCAAGGGTATAGATCTGCAGATGAAGATACAGCTGGCGCTTATGATCTCACCAACCTGCTCTAGAGATATTCCCATGAAAGATGATATTTTGCATGAGGACATGCAAGTGCTTCAGTTGGGGGGAGATGTTGGGTGCCAATTTTTCACACTTTTCCTACATTTGTTTCCCCTATATTGCCTCATGACTATAACCAATCGGACTATCTTTGCCTCTTTTTCCTACCTTTCTATCTTAACTTGTGTTGTTTCACCTTATTTTCATTACTCTGCCATTTCATCAATTATTATGATATATCATGCCTTTTTTATGACTAATTGAGGATGAATGGTTGGAGAATATATATGGTCTTTGTGTTGTCTTTCCAGATGTCATTTGTAGCACAAAAGATCCCGAGCACGAGGAATATGGGAGCAGTTAAGTGTGTGCTGTTATAGTGAGATTTTTACACCATGATGCTATTACACTTTGCTATTACAGACCCACTGGCGAACTGCTATTATAGCTGTACCGCTGACTGGATATCATCAACTCTTGTTGCTGACCTATTCTCCAACTGTTACGCTACAGTTGTGGTTTATCATGATAGCTGTGGAAGTTATTAAGTATTGTATTTTTGGATAACAACCTCTAGGCAGTTTTTATTGTAATATGTAATTTTCCAGTCAAACTTTTATTAAGAAGTGGTTATAACCATATGTATTCTATTTCGACCAACATGAGAATCATAAGATTCTAATGACTGATCTATCACTTGTTTTTCTGATATGTAACCACTATATAGTTCTCGGCCCTTGAGTTCGAAAGATTAACGGAGAATAGCATTACTTTGGCTTTGTAAGTTTGCTCATATTAATACAAGTTATCTTGTTATTGTTGTTACATGCGTTATTTGATTTAGTTTCTGTTAAGTTCTTTCTCTACTTACACTCTGCTAGGGAGGAAGGGCCCTCCTCTTTAGCAGGGATTATAGTGATTAAGGTAGTCATGTATATGTGTATTTTGTTTATGTATCAGTAGAGACGTTGTTGTTGTTGTTTCAGCTATGAATATATCCGCTTCAATTTCAATATTTTGTATGTTGTTACACATATGATATTAGAGATACCAGTTAGATAATTGTTGTGTGGCGCGCTAGAACAGATTAACTAAAGTGTGATTACAGTCTTTTAGATCATTTTATTTATGCATGAGTGATTTACTTCCAGCATTTACTTCAGCAACGATTTCCTTTATTGGGTTTGCCTCTGATTGGGTGTATCGACACAAAGAGTGCAGTTGTCATTGAAATAAAAGACGTACCTAGATTGATAATTTATGTGTATTGTTTTAGTCATTTAATAGTGATTAATACAGCCTAACAGTCCTTATGGTGACAGACTTATCGGTACGATCGATAGTGGTACATCTAACCTGCTAAATCAATTGCAGTAGTTGTCTATACAATCTTCTCCTTCCGGTCAGGCTACGCCTTCAGTGTCAACTCCTTCCAAGCCCTTGGCTATTAATGTCATTCAAGCTTCTAACCCCAAAGGAAATTAAAAATACGATGGGAAGAAGAAGGGAAAAAATAATAAGAAGAAAGACAAGGATGAGAAGGGGAATGTGAATAGATCCAATGATAATGTTGAAGAGGGTAAGAGGGATAATAAAAACAAGGTAAAGTTTCCATGAAAATTGTGCACTGGAGACCATCTTATGCACCTCTGCCCTAAAATTCAAGATGCTCGATGTTTGTTAGCTCAGAATGGTTCTTCTAGCTCCCAAGTTGTACTAAAAAACCCCTTTCCCCAAGAGCAGCAATTGCTTGATGGCGTGAATGCGAATACTGGAGCTCCCTCTGGGGGCAACCAGGAAGGGGAAAATCCATCAAACATATACATGATGAGTGCTCACACAGATATCACTATTATATCTCATGATTATCACAAAGCTAAGTCTTCGAAAGCTAAAGGTGCTCCTAATAATGCTGAGCCACTCCATATAGAGAGGCCTGCAGTTGAGCCTATACCTCAGGTACCGAAAGGGTCTACAAAGCGTACGATGATTAATCCTAATGCCAAGGCTTCCTAGAACTACTCGATCGTAGAATATCTGGCTCAAATTCCTTGCGTCAAGTCTACATTAGAGGTATTCTAGTCGTGTCTTACACAAAGCAGTGCATTACTCATTGCCATTGGGGATGTTGATCCAAAGAATTCTCTGATGATCACATTTGACATGTCAGCTTTCAAAAAGAGACTTCCTCATCATATGGTTTTCCAGATTAAGTCTACATATAGGAAGTTTAATATCTTTCAAACAGTTATCGATGAGGGTGCTTCCATGTGTGTGATGTCTCTCGAATGTTGGAAGGTCGTTGGATCTCCTTCAGCGGTCCCTTCTGCTACTCTTATGACTGTGTTTGATGGTCATTCTCACAGGCCACATGGTATTGATCCAACTTTACCCATCTGTGCTGGGGGTAAAACTGTCAATATCGAGGTCAAGATAGTTGATGAAAATTTAGACCACAACCTTCTGTTGGGGCAAAACTAGATTTATGAGATGGATGTTATTGCTTCCTCATTATTTCGCATTTTATGTTTACCTCACAAAGGGAGGATTGTCATGGTTGATCATATGGACTATTCTCCTGTAGATCCAAATGCATCCGTTGACTCGACTATTCCCTTGGTGAATGATACCAAGCAACCTATTGAGAATTTGGGGGTCGGAATGTATAAATATTTGATGAGAACTTTTTATTTTCCACCTCCTTCAGTTCATATCAATGCTATTTCATCCTCCAGGGTTCCTACTTGGAGAGAGTTCTTTCGAACTCATTGTTTTTCGGACCCTTGGACCTTTCCTTCTCCTACCTCCACATTAGAAGAAGGCCAAGTGGGTGGAATGGAATTTCCTATTTCTGTAGCTGAGATTGCTTATCGATCTATTGTTGACACTGTATACTCCATTCTAGTTTCTCTCTCACTAGAGGAATTGGATGGAGATGTGGCTCCGGCTTGGACTATTAGTTCATATTCTGCTCAGGATTGCCTTGATACCACTCTTCCATTTGAAGAGGCAATCCTTGAAGCAATGAGTGGTTTAGAGAGACTGTGGGATGATTTGCATCATCTGTCCTATTTTTTACTAGACTTGCATGAAGTTGAAACAAGTTTCTCTATCCTTCAGTCTCTGGTCCTGTTCACTCAATTTTGAACCCTTTCGCACCAGCACAGGAATTTTCTAAGTGGAACATGGCTGTAATTTCTGCTAATACCCTAGTGAACATCTCCAGAGATCCCAACATTATTGAGAATTTCTTCATTGGAGCTGAACATTCCCCTGAATAAATTCAGACTTACACCAATCTCTTTTGAGAATTTCGAGATGTGTTTGCTTGGTCTTATGAAGAAATGCCTAGTATAGATCCATCTATTGTCCATCATGAGATCAAGACATACGAAAATTCTAATCCTATTCGGCAGAATCTTCCTCCGGTCAACCCTAGGAAGGTTGCAACTATCAAAGCTGACATTGAGAAGCTGCTAAAGGCAGGTTTCATATACTCTATTCCATTAACTGAGTGGGTTTCGAATCCAGTTCCTGTGGACAAGAAATAAGGAATGATCCAAGTTTGCATCAATTCAGGGATTTGAATAAGGCATGTCCTAAAGATAATTACCCCACACCATTTATAGATTAGATCATCAATGAGTTTGTGGGGAATGAGATTTTATCCTTCATGGATGGTTTCTCGAGATATAATCATATCACTATCCGTCCTGAAGATCATCAGTGGGGTAAATTTTCTTACAAGAAGATGCCTTTCGGCCTTAAAAATGTTGGAGCTACCTTTCAACAGACTATTTTCTATGCCTTCCATGACATCAAACATATTATCGAGGCATATTTGGATGATTTAGCTGCTCATTATTGCAAGATAATTGATCATCCTTCACACCTTTGTCAAGTTTTTGAACGATGTCAGTATTATAAAATTCGATTGAACCCTAATAAGTGCATTTTTGTTGTCACATCTGGTTGGTTGTTGGGATTAATTGTGTCTACAGAAGGTATTCGGGTAGATCCCTTCAAGGTTGAGGCAATACTTCAGTTGCCTCCCCTATCTTCAATCCGTCAACTTCAAAGTCTACAAGGCAAAGCCAATTTCTTATGGAGATTCATCATGAATTATTCCAATATTTAAAAGGGATTTATGAGGTTGTTAAAGAAAGGAGTTCCATTTTTTTGGATGAATTTGCTGAACGTTCATTCGATTCCTTGAAAAAAGCATTGACCTCTACTCCATTATTGAGTCCACTGGATTATAGCATGGATTTCCTGTTGTCTCTCGCTACAACAGAATCTACCATAGGTATGGTTCTGGTTCAGGAAGATGATGCTCTTTGCGAGCATGTTGTATACTACCTTAGTCAAGGCTTGGTGGGTCTTGAACTCTGGCATTCTCCGATTGAGAAACTAGCTTTGGCAGTTATCGATGTTGTCTAGTGGCTCAGCCACTATATCCTCCTCTGAAAAACTTATGTTTTAGCGGCAGTCAATCCATTTAAATTTTTTCTCAGTAGGCGAGTGATTGGGGGCAAACACAATCAATGGATTTTTATTTTGCAAGAATTTGATCTTTAATTTTTGTCTTCCAAATCCAAGAATTCATTGGTATTTTCGAAGTTGATTTCTAAGTTGCCCTGTGGAGAAGAGATTGTTTATGAAGAATTGTTTCTTGATGAACATATTTTTCTCATTTCTTCACAAGATCCTTGGTATGGAGATCTCATATTTTATCTCCGAACTGCGAAGTTTCCCTTACCTTTTTCAAAACATGAGCATCAAAATGTGCGTCACTTAGATAAAAGTTACTTGATTATCGGTGACACTCTATATCGGCGCAGGGTTGATTCGATCCTTAGACACTGAAATCTCGAAGAAGTTGAGTTTGCATTGAATGATTGCCACAATGGAGCTTGTGGTAGTAATTTATCTAGGCTTGCTACAACCCAAAAAATCTTGTGTGCAAGATACTTTTGGCCTTCGATTTTAAAATATTGTATTGAGGTGGTTAAAAAGTGTAATCCCTGTCAATTTTATACCTGGAATATGTGCGCTCATCCATCTCCCCTCTTTCCTGTCATCACTTTCTGTCCATTCACAAAGTGGGGTATTGATTATACTGCTTGTAACCTACCTTCGGCTAAAGGTTATAAGTACATTATTATAGCTATAGACTACTTCACGAAGTGGGTTGAGGCTATGCCCAATTTTGGGAATGATGGTGAGACAACAGCCTTGTTCCTATTTAATCAAGTCATTTTTCGCTTTGGTATCCCCAAAGAGATTGTCACTAACCATGGTAGTCATTTTTAGAATAGTATGATGGCTGAATTGGCTCTCAAATTGGGTTTTCGGTAGGAGCATTCGTCTCCTTATTATCCTCAAGCCAATGGGCAAGTTGAAGCCATTAACAAATCCTTGAAGACTATTCTTCAACAGAAAATTGATAAAGCAAGATCCAATTGGCACGTCATGCTATACCCTGCACTTTGGGCATACCGAATGTTTGTAAATACTGCAACTGGTTTCACTCCTTTTCAACTAGTTTATGGGTTTGAATCTATATTTCCTATTGAATTTGATATTACTTCCCTTTAGCTGGAAGTTAAAATTCTTCTTGACACTTCTAGTCTCGAAGAATGCCTTATCCATCTAGAACATCTCGATGAGCAGCACCAAGATGCAGCTACGATGAATGAGGCACATAAGAAATGGGTGAAGGTTCAATACAATAAGGCAGTCAAACCTAGGGTTTTCTCTGAAGGCGACCTTGTCTTGGTTTATGCCCAAGAGAAGGATTCCTTGGGGGCAAGGAAGTTCAAATCTATGTGGTATGGCCCCTTTTATCATCAAAAAAGTCTTGAAAATGGGAGCTTATGCCTTGGTTGATTTTTATGGGAACGAACTGGCAGAGCCTAGAAATGGGCTCTATTTGAAGAAGTCTTATGCCTAGGCTTTGGCCTAGAATTTTCTTTGTTGTATATATTGTATTTTTGTACATGTCTGTTTTTCGATTTTTGGTGTTACTTTGATGATTTTGATCTGCTTTGGTAGGTATTATTGGATGAGATGAGTCATTTTTTCTTTGTCGATGGTGCTAGTAGACATACCCAGAACCTGGCTTTCGCGACTTGGGTAATTCACTATCGATCCAGTCAATTTTTATTTTCAAGAGGTGTCAGCATTGGTCCTACTTCAAAAAATGTGGCAGAGTACACTGTAGTGGTCAACCTACTCTCGGAGGCAATATCTCTTGGTGTTGATTCGTTAGTATTTTACTTGGATTCACAACTCGTGGTTTCATAATTAAAAAACACCTATCGTGTCAGAGACCCATTTTTACATCAATTATTTTTTAGGGTATGTTTGTTACAATGTTCATTTCAATTTATTATGTTCATTCATATTCCTCGATCTGATAATTGTTTAGCAAACTCATTAGCTAATCAAGCACTTGATTGGCAAATTAATCATTCAATACTTTAAAAATATCAAAACATCATTCATCATTGTACATTTGGGACAATCACATCATGTAAAACGCCATGTATATACATCTATATATAGATTAGAGTGTTCAAAATATACAAAATTTGGACCATGATGTCCTACAAAATTAGGGCTTATGCCCGATCATTTCTGTCATCAAAAATAATATTACATTCATCTGATCAAATCAAAATATACTCTTGTGGTCACTGCCCAACATTTGTGTTCCGATAGAACACAATAGCAGTAGCTACATGGCAGAATACCGCACCCAGTCTCATGGTACTCCAACCACCCTCCTCTGGATAGCCTCAGGAAGGTCCTCTATAGCTGCCATGGGTACTTGGCGAGTCAAACTCTCCAAGTTTCTATGGATGGCATGGAGGGCCCTTCCTCGGTCTTCAGCATTTGCCTCACCTCTATGGCACTTATGTCTTAGGTAACCCTCTGGTCTAATTGGTCCCATGTCTGCATCATGATCATTAAAATTTTATAAGTCATATTTTCCTATCAAAAACATTTTTTCATTTTGCATATAATTTGCAAAAATAAAAATAAAAATCACATAATCGAAAAATCATTGTGCAATCTTACCAATTGCACCCTATGTTTCTCTGGGTGGAAGAACCAAATCAGGATCTGCTCGAAAATCCATCATAGCATAGGGATAGTCCTCCATTGAGATGACATGTTCTGCCCACCACTGGAAGAACTCATCATCCCATGTGTTTCGGGGAACTTCCACAGGGGCTTCACTCAATGAACCTCTAACATATCATGTGCGATCATAGCATATTAAATAATACTCTTAATTTAAGTACATATTGGAAAATGCCTCTAAATATCACATTATTTAACTCCGTACCAATATAAACCCAACACACCTTCCCAATTTAAAAAGCCCCTAATTTCACTATATATTGTAGGTATCCATTTTTTCATTAACATTTTTTACACCCCTTTATATTTTTTCATTAAATTTGAGCTCCATTTTTTATACCAAACAATATAAAAACCCTTTACCCCCTATATATCCCCCAATATATTATGCCATTTTTTCCTCATTATAAATCCCCCAATATGAACCCATGTTGTATAGTATTGCTCCTACAGTGAAGCCCCTGTGGGAACTTCACTTCCCCCCAGTCTCTTCATCAAGTCTTCCCATCGGGCTATCCTCATATCCCTTGAGCTGCTGATAGTAGAGATGATCTTGGGCTGAAGCCTTGGGACTCTCTCAAAGAATAATGTGAAGAGAATAGTGTCATATCCAAAGTGTTTTGTATTTACCTGCTAGATGGAAGTCAGTTGTTTCTTCATATTATCCTATAAGGATGTGCACCAATCATAGAGATGGGCTAAGCACTCCACCACCAGGCTCATGTGAGTGCGTGAAGCCTGGTGAGGGGATGCCAACCCTACCACTCTGCCAATAGTGAAGAGAAGGATTTTTATGTAAAAATCTCATACATCTTTGATTTTGATCTGATTCCCCGCCTTCTTTTCACCATGTACATAGTAGACCTAGACATAGTCATCTACATTAAGCCCTCTAATGGGCTTACCATGCAAATCAACTAGGTCTCCACTCCGAGAAAGTCCAATGATAAAATATATGTCTTCTAGCTCAATTCTCAATGGAAAATGATCAATCATAAAACAGTCTTCATCTAGTTCCCAATGATTTACCAACATCTCGAGTAATTGAGTATTGGTTTTCATGTTTGGCATTTTGAAAAATTTGAGTATAAACCATAGCTTCGAAGTATATCTAATGATTGCTGGTCATCCATCACTTCATTATCAATTGCATTGTACTCTCTTTCTCTCCAAATGATAGTCATCCTAGACAATTTCATCCATTGACCCATTACATACAATTTTTTTAATTATGCTCCGCGCATATGCGACTTCATTTGGACACAGTCGTGTCTATACACGAGTTCCTCATGACGAACCCACGTATACGCAGTGGGTTTCAAAGAAGATATATTTCCTATAGTCAAATATTTAAAAAATTTCTTTAAATAGGAATGAAATTGATAAATGAGATGAGTACAAGGCTTACCTCACAGATTTGAGGTGATTCGGTGGCCGGTTGCTCTGTTTGCAAGAAAGAGGTTTTTTGTTCCAAAGCTATTTTTCCACTTCTGCACTACACAAATGACCAAAAGGTGAGTCAAAATGCTTATTTATGACCAGAATTTGAAATTTTTTCACAAATTTAGTTTGTGTCTATTTTTTGAATTTGATTAAGCCTATTTAACCTTTTTGCTTATAAGTGTTGGAAAAAGTTATTTTCATGTACATTCTGGTGAATTTGAGTTATTTCGAATTTTCCTTCGGATCCATGACCGCTAACCTGTCATGGCAGGTATTTTATTCTGAACTGGCATATAGGTTATAGGGAATTCACTTTCCATTGCATTTTTTTATACTAGCCTCCATTCTGATCACTTTCCATAGGGTCGATCCCATCATGTCATGACTATTTAACCCATTTCACTCGCCAATTTTTTAAATCATGACTTGGTGGTAGAGTCATCCTTTACATGGGCTTCCTAGTTAGTCCCTCGCTAGAATTTGTCACCCATGCTGTAATCTGTGTAGGCTCAGGAGTCCTATTTAGTCTTATCATGACTTATGTGTTGAAGCTTCATTCTTCTTCTTCTTCGCTATCTTTATTCTGGCCATTTACCTTAGAGGCTCCCATTTGTTGCCGAGTTGTATTACTGCATTGCATATTGACTATGTGTTTATCTTGGCCATTGGTTGGCTTCATTTGGACTCATATTTAAGCCCTCTCTTGACCATGTCTTTCTATACAAGTTAACCATGCAATCACTTAGCCTTTGCGACTTGACACTTTTACCCATGGATGGAACATCCCTTTGAGTGTCACCTACTAGTTTTTGCCACCTTGCATTGAGCAATGGATTGTTCCTATTCGAGGAACTAGTGCATATGTTTACCGACACTCCTTCTATCCATTGTACTATAGCCATTATTTTATTCTCTTTCAGACTTTGAAATATGAAGAAGACAAATATATATATATATATATTTGAAAAGGAGCCAGAATGGGACAATACTTCCATACTTGATGGCAGCTATGGTGTCAGTTGTGTTGCCCTTGAACAAAGCACAAAAATCTAAGTCTTTTCTCCATTTGGGATGGTTTTTTTTTTTGACTTAGGAGAATCCATAACCTTGTTATTGAGTCAGTACTCCCTCGGTTGGTTATCTCTTCGAATCGTATGGAGGGTTTGTTTATGCCTCCTGCATGACAAACTTATACAAAGTTATCATTTGATGCCATAGTCAACATGATTCATGCTTTTGTTCAAGGGAAGTTAACCTGAGTTGGACTTTCTGTGGTGTCTCTTGACTCATTTTTTAGTCGGCCATCACAGTTTTGTCACTATCTTGTCCTATCACATTAGCTATTTGGTCCTTTTTTCGTGCTAGTTTGAGAAGGTCTCCATTGACTTCTTGATGTCGGGTTTGTCCTTATCGACTTCGACATATTGCTCTGAGAGTAAACCTAGCTCTGCACCCTAGCCCTATTTACATTATTTATAGGTGACCTTGTGGTCAACATTTGATCAACATCATGGGTCTTTGACTGAGTGGTTTCCCTTGTGTTCGAATTCATCTGACATTATCACACCCGAGATTCATGCAGTACCTTGATTTCCATTTGATCCTATCGGTGTATATCTCCCCTCTTTGTCATATTTCATTATTGGTTGGTTTAGAGGGTTTCTGCCGTGCTCCAGCTACATTTTGTGCATACCAGAAACGTACTTCGGGTTGCTTACTTCACTTTGCTTCGTCTGATTCCTTCCAAATCTTGGCCTATGGGTTACACTCGCGTTGCAATGATGTGGGATGCCTTAATGCCTTCCTTCCAGCAGATATTTTCCCATCGACTCCGACTCATTGCTCTGGGAATAAGATCTAGAGTCCTTTTGTTAGTACGTTAGGGTTTGCAGTCATCTGTGCCAGACTCTTTGCTATTGATAGTGAGAATACATCAATGTCTCCTAATTGATAGATTCTCTCAAGTGTTCGACTTCAACTCATTTAGTCACATTTGTTAGATTGTATCGGGACACCTTGACACTCATTATCATTATAGATGGGTTGTATCACATTTTTTAACGGTATACATAAATGACTAGTAATCAAACGATTTCTCACATGGTCAACCTCAGCTCATTTATTCCCATTGTGTATAATTGTGCCATGGTGATCGGTGAAGACCTCGAGTTTGCCTTAACATGTTTTGGTTCACTTTGACAGCTCCTTCAGTTTTCTGCCAGTGACACCATCCACCCTTATATGTTGCAGTTTCATCACACCAACATTTTATATGTTGGCGCTCGAGTTGCATTTTTTACCATTTGTTCCAACACTTATGATTTGGTACTTGGAGTTTCAGTTATGACTTCAGTGATCAGATATCTATGCAACATCATTGGTCAATCTTCTATATGTGATACTTGGACATGATTTTGACTTATACATTAGGGCGGTGATCAGATGATTCATTATGTAATTTACATTTCAGTTATACTTGTATACATATTGGATCCACTCCACACTTCATACGCGGACATTCTTTTCTTTCACTAAACATGGGTATTCTCACCTCAGACATGAGCTATCTTTCTGATTGCTATCACTGATTTTTGGCAGGCTAAAATCTCTTGATGTCCTCTCTAGTCCTCGCAAGGTTCTTTCTATGCAAATAATAAATTTCGACCATCATGTACCCCTTCTAAACTCATATATTAGGGGGCATATTTTATAGCATCATTTATCACCTCTATATACTTGGTGACTTATGCATTGGCCTTGGGCAACCCTTCCATTCATAATTTGTCACATTTCTCAAAAATAAGTATTTTAAAATCCATATGTGACTCTGCCTAGCTTTTTCCGCGTGCACACACAGGTCCATCCATAGCTGACCCACGTATGCTTTTTAAAATATTAAAAAATATAAAATTTCCATACTATTGAGGTAAGGTTTACGATTTTTCCTGTAACTTAACTACCCCATCCCATGGCCTAATTGTTCTCCAATTGAAAAAAATAATTTGGGGAAGTATAAATACACCTCAAGGGAATGGTGTAAGGGAGGAGAGAGAGAATTATTGATATTATAGCACTAATATATTGTAAATTCTTGCATTGATTCTAGTAATTGTGAGACCAATTTAGAGAGATTTGAGTTTCTTGTTTATCCTTAGTTTTGTGTTTGACTTGTGAAATGTGCAATTTTCACATTGTCTTTAGCAACCTACCAGGATTTTACTCTCTTTTCTTGGTATGGATTCAAGACTATTACATGATTGCATCTATTCGTTTTACTAGTCCTATTCTCACTCACAACTTTCCACTATAGAAATTCCTAAAAGAAGGTATTTGGACCAATTTCAAGAGCCCCTCTATGATTTTATATCACCAGTCCTCATGATACCAGGACATATCCCACTTGCTTACCATAGGCCTTTTCCCTCAAAAAATGGAAAAATCACAAAGGATATCATTAAACCTTAATACTACTAGGTATTGTGCATTAGATGATGAATTTCAATGGAGGAATCCTTTTGGGCTCCTACTCAAGTTTGTGATAGAAAAAGAGGCTAGATTCTTAGTAAAATATTTTCATCAAGTGATTTGAATTCCAATAATACTCAACACAGATAGAGATAATGACTCCATGAAGAACTAATGGATCCATCCGAGATAGATATCGTGGACAGAGTGAGACCTATAGCATGGAAAGAGTGAAACCTATAATGATGAGAAAAAGAATCAAACATTTCCCTGAACCTGCAAGTTCCAGATATTTTGTTGTACCGTAGCGCGTGCCAGTTCTACATAGTATGAGCCCCAGCTAGAGTTGTTTCTTCTGAAGATTCTGAAGGAATAATTTAAAAAAACATTGTTTTAACTGGCTGAAAAATGTGATTCACCAACTCGAGTGAGCACTCGAGCTTGACCTCTCATTTGAAAGGGAATTTCGATTGACGTATACAGGCGACTCAAGCGACTCGACCGCTCGTCTTTATTCTAAATAAATGGAAAATCAAGAAATTTGAAAATATTTAGATATATATAAGATTGAGTTTAGCCCCGAACTACGATTCATGTTGTATAGAAAACTAAATGGAGATTGAAAAAGTGAATGACCTAAAGTTCTGTAATGGTGTTTTTAGCGTATGTCGGAATTAATCAATATGATGCGATGAATGAGGAGGAACCATTGGAAGAGAAACTCACTCTTATATATATTAAATTGGCTCAACCAATAACCATTAAAAAGGACCACAAACCATTTATAATTTAGTTAAGCACCAATTATGATTTCTTAGAAAGTGTAGTAAAGAAAGGAGGAGGAAACCATACTTACATTTATTTCTCTTTGGCTCTAAGAACAAGACACTAAGCACAAATATTGGACCATCATAACACCTAAGATACATGTTTCAATTTACCAAGTTAATAAAAACAGCTAGCAACTATATGTTTAACTGTTTGTTTGTAAAATATTATATAAAGCTTATACCTTTGCTCTACCTAGGTTTTACGATGGTAATGGGAAATTAGTTTATATGCCCATTCCTTCATTCGATGCAAAGAATTACCAAGATTCAAAGAATACCTAAAGACTTCCAATGGGTAATTCATTAATGCATTTGGTAACATCATAATTGCTTAGCAAAGAAGGCACATCACAATAGTGGGAAGGCACACATAGTGGTTGGTAAATAGAAGGAGAAATGGGACGTGGCCAACCAGATAAAAGGGATGGGAGTGAAGCATCTTCTTTCCTATCCTGCCTGTGAGGCGAGGAAAGGTAGGTTCGTTAGGTTTGATTATTTTCCTTCTTACTTTGGGTCTAACACACATCATGTGTTCGAGGAGGGATATCTTTACAGATTTTACAGATAGATAGATAGATGTATGTATGAATATTGCTATTTCTTAATGGTTTTAGTATTGTTGGGTAATACAGATTAAAAAACAACTATGGAAAGTGAGGATGGCTATGAAAAGTTAATTTCCTAGAAGATTCATAGACAAACAATGGCTAAATTCTAAAATATCCATCAACTGTAGGATTGGTGGGAGTTACATCCATATATGTACTCAAATTCTCAAATTTGAATGGCAATTGTTGTGTCAATGGAACTTGACAGCTAGTGCAACTCGTCCCAATCCACAAGGATCTTACCACTATTGAAACATGATTGAAACTCTTGTCAAAATCTCGACTATTGTCACATATGAAAACAATAATCATGGTAATGGCATGTGTGGAAGTCCAATGGTGGCAGAAAGGGAAATGATTCCAATGTCGAGTGTTATATCATGAATATCACTTGAAAAATGATGGACTCTAAAGTGATATGATTCTTGAATGATTTGAATGTATAAATGAATTTGAATCATTGGTCATTTACATTAATGACAATTCTATCTTTCTCCATATATTATTGTATATATAGATTTGATATATGTACCCTTGATATACTCTTGTCCCATGTTTTGAAAAGTGAGGTACCCATACCTACACCTTTACCCATGTACCTGCACCCATGTACTTGTCTCATGGCTTCTTAGGTATCTTTGGATCTTTGTACATGTTACAATGCGCAAGGTAGATTCAAAAGCTAGGTCAAAGTATCGTATATTTAGTGTCAATCTTGTGATCCACATTTAGGATACTAAAATTTAGATATTGTGAAGATGTTATTTTCTAACAATATATAACATGAATATTTTTTATGAGGCACTTGTTTTTCAGCTTGTAGGAAGTCTCCTAATTGAAATTTTTGGAAAATTGAAATACATCGTTTATGGATATTAAATTTACATCTTCTGTAGATTTATTGATCTTAAACATACATACAAAAAAATTAATAATGCATTATATTTATTGAATTTTTAAGTACATATTCTAGATGTGCCTCTCTTGACTTGATTTTCATTGATGTCCTTTCATAATTAGGTTATAGGTTCAGAATGAGGAGTTTGTGGAGATGTCTGAACATAAATTCTATAATGTTGGATATGAAATATATAAACTTGGATGATCAATAATAATGGAGATGGAAACTTAATTTTTTTTTAGGTTTAAAGTTTATATATTGTATTCTATAATCACTTTATTATTCCCATTATGCTAAGAGTTTTATGGACAAAAAAAATGAAAATATCATATCAAGAGCATTCTCGGAGCAACAATTTACTGTCATTTTCAAAATTGTTAAAATTGGTGCTTGAGTTAGTTATATGAACCATTTTTAATGTTTTTTAATTTAGATTTTAGTGGTTGTAACATTTTACTTTGTTATAATAAAATATATTGCATATTTTTATTTGTCTATATTATTTTTCTAATTATTTGTTTTTTATTTTTACATCTTTTAAAAGAGACAATTAACATCCTCACTCACATAACCATATATTACAAACAAAAATCTTCTTTTACGCAACTATATATTACAAACAACCATCCGTTATCGATAATCTATTATAAATAAACACTTATTATTGGCCTAACTTTATTATTAACCTATTACTAGTAACCACCTGCTATTGGAACATATGAGGCCACAACTCACTATCCAGAAAAAACACTTCACTTTCCTTTTACAACATATAAACCACTAAAATAAAAGTCTCAAGCATCTCACTCTCTTCGTCAGAGCGTTTGTAAAAGTTTGTTTTCCTAATGGTTTTCGGGCGTATGTACCCATCCGACCAAGCACTGTGTGTTGCCCCTTTTTATGTAAATAAAATTGGCTTCTTAACTTAAGTACTTTAACTATTGAGGTGATCATGCCTTTATCATGAAGTCTGTAAGTCTGTAAATGTGCAAAGATTATTAGGCAAAACGTTTTCAATTGAATATTTTAGAGACCTACCAAACATCCTCTTAAAAGGGGCCACCAATATTTTCCAGTCTATTGGCCCATTAATAGACTTAAGAGTACTAATGCCATGCGTATGGGCATGCCCATGTCAAAATTTTACGGCAACCATTTTTTTTCAAGGGCATACAATATTTAATGCACCCTAAATGACGGGACAACCCTTGTTGTCGTTCGTTCTCTCACATGCCGGATACACGCAGCATACATACATAAGACATAGCCTTAGGAATTTCGTGCAGCCTCCGCCTTCTCGCCACTGCCACCACCACCGAGCGGAATGCTGGAAATACTCGTTTGAATTTGAATTTTGAATCTGAAAACCCGCCATCAAAATTTTAATTTCTATAACGTGATTTAATTTCTATAACCGTGACCGCCTGACTGAACGGTGCAGGATAACGCTGCCAGTGCGGCTCTCTGGAGGGTGCAAAGAAAGGTGGTCTGGCGAAGGCGGTCATGGCGGAGGCGGAGGCCAGGTCAAGTTCTCAAGTCCTCAATGTGGTGGCAGCACTGCTTTTGAGATGCATCGGACTTCTCAGGAATTGTGCTCACCGTTAGAGTGTGGGATGCTTTGTGGTGGAGTGCCAATGATTACAGGTAAGAGTTACAGGCAATTTGTTGTTTGTAATAGAGAAAACTCACTGTTATTGACCTCTCCGCTCAAAGTATTTAAGGCCTCGCTTGCACCTTGTGTTTTAAAGAATTCGCTATAATTCAGAGATGAATATTTTTAGATAAATCAATGTCGGTGAATGCAGGGTGAATGCAGAGATTAGCACCCGGTGGATGGAAATTCCTCCGGCCAGGATAATATTATGTTCAGAGGAGGAACTCTCTGAGAAGAACTTGCTGCAGGACACAATTACGGATGAATGCACTCTCAACCACAAGGAGCTGCTGGTCGACTTTCAGTCTGGTTTTTAAATTTTCATTGAATCCCGTTCTTCTGAATTTAGTTTTGTAAATAACTCAATCCAAGACAGATTTGTACCAAATATGTGGCCACTCACAAACAATTTGTGCTTCCATTTCTGAATGGTGATTTTGTGCTGATTTTGTGCTGAGAAAATTTTTGCCATGTTCATGTTGAGGAATTTACCAGCTACCGTTGAGGATATATTTAGTCCAAACACTTCCAACATGGACTAACGAAGTTTATGGTTGAGTTCTTTATCTCCCCATTTTTTATTCCGAAGTTATGTTTTAAGTTTGAATTTAATCATTTTCGAAAGTTATGTTTTAAGTTTCAATCTATGGTGATTAGTGTAAGTGGTTTTTAATAGAAATTTTACATAAATATTTATAATTTTCAAACTAATGAATTTTTAATACATTTGATTTGATTTATCCAAATTTAAAAAAGATAAAAGGGTTATTTCAATTACATTAAAATTTTATTTTCATATTTCATAATAAAATCAACAGAATTTTAATTTGTTAAAAGGCTTAAGTTTTAGAAATTAAATGAAATTTAAAAATAAATACAATATTTTAAATATAATATTTTCATCAATATAATTTTAATGAGTGAGAAGACTTAAGTTTTAGAAATTTAAATGAAATTTAAAAATAAGTACAATATTTTAGATATAATATTTTCATCAACATAATTTTAATGAGTTAGAAAGCCTAATTTTTAGAAATTAAAATGAAATTTAAAAACAAATACAACATTCTAAATATGATATTTCCATCTTCAATTAATCTATCTTTTCAATATATATAATTATTATTAATAAATACTTAATAAATTTAGAAAATTTCTAGTAAGAAAATTTATAAAATTGTAAAAGTATAATTTAACAAAACTTATTAAGATAGTTTACTATATTAAAAATTATTAGCATATTCATGAAATTTTAAAATATTATAATAAACAAAAAATTTACTATATTAAAAACTATTAACATATTCATAAAATTTTAAAATATTATAATAAACAAAAATAAACACATTGTGATAAAGTTTAGAATTTAGGGAATTTTTAGATTAAAAGTAAATTAATTTTAAAATAATCAATAAGATTGAATATTATGATATCATGGAAACTAAGAAAAATAAGATTGAATATTATGATATCATACAAACTAAGAAAAACCACATAAGGGAATTACTTGAAAATACCAAATACTATTAGAAATTTAATTTTCTTTATTTAAACTATTATTTATTATTTATCTTAAAAAACTAATTACAAATGTAAAAATTATATATATATATATATATATATATATATATATATAATAAAAAAAATTCTTTTAAATATAGAAATAAAATTTCTAAAATAAATGTAATATTTAAATTTACTTTGTTAAATGATTTAGTTATTATGTTAAAACATTAAAGTGGATTAAGGTAAGGTAAATCTAGTAAAAAAATATTTTCTTTTTTGAATTGGAGTTAGTATTTTGGATAAGTGAACAATCTACTTATAGTGGATGTTATAATTGGGATTGTGAATTAATTTCCTTAAAATTGATTTCCATTCTTACTCTCTTTATCAGGTTTGAATTTAAAACTTAGTGAGGAACTAATCCTCACTCAAATTACCTGGTGTACAGGTCATAACTTAGTGGTTATTAATGTTAGGTCACTCATTTTTTTAATTTAACTTAAATAAATTTTCCCTAACCCAACTAATTAGTTAAGAATAAGTATTTTTTTTTTCCAAAATTATGAGTTTAAATTTAGTATAGGGTAGAGAATATACACCTCATTCAAATAATTATTTAAAAAAAATATGTACCCTATAACTTTAAAATAATAATAATAATAGAATAGTCCCAAGGCTTAGCCTAGTTGGTTGAGTTTTCTGATGGAAGGTCGTGGGTCAGTTCTCCTCAACCCTCTTGAGCTAGGCTCACAATAGGATCACAAAATAATATTAATAAAATTAAAAAAAAAATGTAAAAAATATTTAATATATTAAAGTAATTTATTATTTTAAATAGGAAAAAACTTTATAATTATTGTAAATAAATTAACCTAGTTATTATATAATTAATTATAATTTATATAAATTGTTATAATTTAAATATTGTTGTCCCAAGGGGTAGCTCAACTAGTTATCGAAGTAATGTGAAATCTATGAAAATTGAAAGATCTAAGCTTCAAATCACCCTGTTTGTAACTCGGTTTACGGAGAGGAGGACAAGTCATAGACCCCGAGAGGTTTACTAGTAGCTATGTGTCAACTATGTTTCAGGCATGTGTGTGTGCCAAGGTTAGGTACTATATACTACTTTCAAAAAGATGTACATATCAAATCTTAATTAGCTACTAGTTTGTGGCTTGAGAAGGACAACTCATAGACCCCCAGAGGTTTACTAGTAGCTATGTGTCAACTATGTTTCACGTGCATGTGTGTGTGTGCTAAGGTTAGGTACTTTATACTACTTTAAAAAATATGTACATATCAAATCTTCATTAGCTACTGGTCTGACTAGTAGCTATGTGTCAACTATGTTTGAGGCGTGTGTGTGTGTGCCAAGGTTCAATACTTTATACTACTTTCAAATTTAAGATGACCCCCAGAGGTTCACTTGTAGCTATGTGTCAACTATGTTTCAGGTGCCTGTGTGTGTGTGCCAAGGTTAGGTACTTTATACTACTCTAAAAAAGATGTACATATCAAATCTTCACTAGCTACTAGTCTGATTAGTAGCTATGTGTCAAATAAGTTTAAGGTGTGTGTGTGTGTGTGCCAAGGTTCGATACTTTATAATACTTTCAAATTTAAGATGTACATATCAAATAGACCCCCAGAGATTTACTAGTAGCTATGTGTCAACTATGTTTCAGGCATGTGTGTGTGTGAGCCAAGGTTAGGTACTTTATACTACTTTCAAAAAGATGTAAATATCAAATCTTCATTAACTACTGGTCTGTCTAGTAGCTATGTGTCAACTATGTTTCAGGCGCATGTGTGTGCGAAGGATTGATACTTTATACTACGTTCAAAATTAAGATGTACATATCAAATCTTCATTAGCTATTGGTGTGTGGCTTGAGAAACCAGGCCACTGTTTTTATCCAACCTATCAATTTTCCCATTTTCTCTATCATTTCAATGATACACACAAGAATTTATCGATGAGTATCTGCACAATCTATAAGGACTCTAACATAACTATTTTGATCTGCCAATACAAGATGATAGTTTGCATGTATGAAGATTGGTGATCCCGAGTGAAATTTCTTATTTTAGGGATCTAATTCTTGGTGTCTTGGTCAATCTATCTAAAATATATTTACAAGTATGATGAAATTAATTTTATACCGCAAAGATAGTTTTATAAATTCCATATATATGGTCATAGAACTATGTGTTGTAGCGTGAACATGAGTTTGAGTAAATGAGGGAAAATGAGAGTTAGGGTTGGCAGGAGAAGTGAATCTTCCTCTTATGCACCATCTACGGTGAGTAGAAATACCCAACTAAGCCATGAAGAGGAAAGAGCATGAGAGGAGGATATTAGAAGAAGAAAAATAGAGAGAAAAACATGAGCCAACATCTAGGGGAAAGAACCCAATAGGGATAGGGGAGGTGCTAATGAATATACCAACCCACCAAACACAAAAAAAAAGAAAAAAAGGAAAAAGAAAGAAAAAAAGAGAGGAGAAACCTCTAGGTGATTTTCTTAGACTTAGAGCAAACCCCAATAAACAGGGATATTAAACATTGAGGAGGTTGAATCAAGACAAATAAAATAAGGGAAATCATAGTTGAAAAGCTGGAAAACATTGAAAAAACTAATAAACCAAACCTGAGACGCAATCAGGGAGCAGTCTAGGAGCCAAAGGCCATGAGGCTAAATCTTTCTATCTTCCAACTGAGAGCCGCCACCAAGTCTGAAAGCATGGGAATTGTTATTGAGAGTGTTGCATCACGTTTACCACCTCTCCCATCCACCAAAGCTCCGAATAAAGGTAAGGACAACAAAGGAACCAAAAAAAATGCAGTGGAGTTTAGCTAAACAAACAAAAAATTGTATGAAGACAACATATCAACCCACCATACACATGCATTCGATGAGCTAGAATCCAAACTATATCCTAGTTGTGCCATCCTATGTCATGATAAGCCACAATCACCCCAATAGTTTCCATTATTAATCTTGAAGATAGCTTGAAGGCAGAAAATAAGACTAAGTTTCCTTCCAAGGTATCCCATGCAATAATCTCCATCATTTTTGTAGCCTCACATGATTAAACCACAATCAACCTCAATTCTCTGTGTATCTTCATGCATGCAAACCACCAAATGAACGTTGCATTGCTGCCATGAATTATTTTCTCTACGCTCATATCAATACATGAGCACCCTCCATAGGAAAAATTGCAAAATATCATATTTAAATAAGTTTAAGTAATTAAAATAATGTACATTAATTTTTAATTTATAAATAAAATAAAATTATTACACTATTTAAAACTATCATTTATTTATTATGAATAACATCAGTAAACATTTACTATGATTTAAAAACCTTATACATAAAAAGTACATCTTAAAAAATATTACAATAACAAATATCCACCTTAATTAAAATCACTTTTATATCAATTATCTCTCTCCTTGTATATATTTTTCGACGTAATCATTCTATATTTGTAGATAGATTCTAAAAAATGACTCATTTCATATTGTGCACAAAAACAACCGATGCAACCAAAGTTACAAATGATCCGGATCTTGGGGAGGCCCCCAAGATCTAAAAATTTGAAATGGATGAACCAGATCTGCAAAATTAGAATGCTAGAAAAAAAAAGAGAACAAACTGCAAATAAAACCACAAAGAAACTTGTTTTATTAAAACAGAGAATAACTGTAGAAGCTACATTGTGGTGGACAATCTGTCCTTTTACAAAGTGAGGCTTGTTATTTATAGCCTTTTTTGAGATACAATACCATAGGTGGATACCATGGGCCAATACCATGGGTAGATATCACTTACAATACCATGGGTGGATACATACCATGCGTCACTTATAATACCATGGGTGAATAAATATCATGGGTGGATGAATACCATGGGTCGATGCCATTTACAATACCATGGGTAAATTTTATGGGTGGATGGATAACATGGGTAGATGAATACCATGAGTTGATGCCATTTTCCATTCGGATCATTCCTCCCTCCTTAAGAAGCAATGGTCCCCATTGCGTGAAGTTCCCTCCTGAGAAGCCTTTGTTGAATATGAAGAGCCACTGAAGAGAAGGGTTTTGTGTAGTTAACCCATAACTGTGATGAACGAAGATCCAAGGATAGAGATACCCTGTAATGCTTGTGACCAACTGTGATATTGACAGTGTGCGGCCTAGCAAATGGACTTCAATGAAGTGTGGGTTTGTGGATGAACCAAAACCATGACAAACGAAGATCCGAGGATAGAGATACCCTGTAATACTTGTGACCAACTGTGTGACTAACAGTGTGCGGCCTAGCAAATGGACTTCGATGAAAAATATTTTGTGTGGTTGACCCATAACCGTGATGCTGATTGTTGATGAAGTAGCAGGTGCCTACATAGCTTGGGGTGGGAGGGCACGTCTCCAAATAACCCAAGCCGAACGCTGCTATGATGAAACTGATGAATGTGAAGCAGGTGCCTACTAAAGCGGGGTGGGAGGGCACGTCTCCAAAGGGAACCCGCTCCGAATGCTGCTCCAAATTTAAAATGAACATAACGCAATCAATATAACTCAGAATATTTATTAAAACCTGTTTTTGGAAATGGAATGATCATTCTGCATCATCTCATATGTTTGAAACCACTATCTGGAGACTCTAGACTCTCAGATTTGCGCTGGAACTGTCACGCCGTCACAAAATTTCTGAAAAAATAGTTGATTTTAAATCAACGATAACTCCCACATCCGGACTCCGATTCGACCGATTTTTTTTTTTAACTTGGGTGATTTTTCAAGAGGAGCTCAGATATATCTCCATTTCTCTGAAATTTTGTATTAAAAACTATGAAAAATGACAGGAGAGCCACCGTATATGAATTGTCGTCAGAAAAATTGCTTCAACATTGGTGATTTTGAATCAGCGATATCTTCCTCATCCGAACTCCAATTTGGCCAATTTTTTTTTTTGAATTTGATTATTTTTTCACAAGGAATCCAGATCTGGTCTTTTTTTTTTTGTAAATTTTTCACCAAAAGTTTCAGATCTGATCTGAAAACTCGCTGCCCAAACAAATTCACGGATTTTGTTGAAGATTGCTGCAAAACATTGAAACTAAAATATGTTTCAAACCCTCATTCCCATGGAGGCGTAACTTGAATCTGATACCACTGATCCGGATCTTGGGGGAGGCTCCCAAGATCTAAAAATTTGAAATGGATGAACCAAATCTGCAAAATTAGAATGCTAGAAAAAAAAAAGAGCACACTGCAAATAAAACCACAAAGAAACTTGTTTTATTAAAACAGAGAACAACTGTAGAAGCTACATTGTGGCGGAAAATCTGTCCTTTTACAAAGTGAGGCTTGTTATTTATAGCCTTTTTTGAGATACAATACCATAGGTGGATACCATGGGCCAATACCATGGGTAGATATCACTTACAATACCATGGGTGGATACATACCATGGGTCACTTATAATACCATTGGTGAATAAATATCATGGGTGGATGAATACCATGGGTCGATGCCATTTACAATACCATGGGTAAATTCTATGGGTGGATGGATAACATGGGTAGATGAATACCATGAGTTGATGCCATTTTCCATTCGGATCAACAAATCTATTTTTCAAAGAAGTTGTAATACTACATGGGTTTTCGAGAACAATTGTTTCAAACCTGGATACGAGATTCATAGGTCATTTCTGGAGGACGTTATGGAAGAAAATGGGAATATTTCTAAGTACAGTTCAACTTACCACCAACAAATATATGGGGAAACAAAGGTTGTGAATAGGAGTTTAGGAAACATATTGAGATGCTTGATCTTAAGATGTTTGTAAGTATGTTTTTTTTTTATTAATTCTTTAAGAGAATTCACCATCCTCAAATGTAAAACAAGTTTTGTTGTTGTTTTTTTAATAACAATATTGAAGTGGTTTTATATTTTTTCAAATTAAATAATTTTATAAAAACAACGTTCTCTTGAAACATAGTTGACACATAGCTACTAGTAATCCTTTGGGGTCTATGACCTCGCCTCCTCTCCGTAAACCAGGTTACAAACATGGTGATTTTAACCATAGTTGATGCATAGCTACTAGTAAACCTCTGGGATCTATGACTTCACCTCCTCTCCGTAAACGAGGTTGCAAAAAGGGTGATTTTAACCTTACATCTCTTAGTTTCACAGATTTCACATTACCTCGATCACTAGTTGAGCTACCCCTTGGGAAAAAAATATTTAAATTATAACTATTTATATAAATTATAATTAATTATATAATAACTAGTTTAATTGCTTTACAATAATTATAAACTATTTTCCTATTAAAAATAATAAATTACTTTAATATATTAAATATTGTTTACATTTATTTATTTTTAATTTTATTATTAATATTTTATGATCCATTGTGAGCCTAGCTCAAGAGGGTTGAGAAGAATTGACCCATGACCTCCCATTAGAAAACTCAACCAATTGGTACTTTTAGGGTTTATCTCCTTGGTCCTTTTCATATTCCGTACCATACATGTAATTGACTTGAGTAGTCATTTCCATAGTGGATACATGGCCCCAGTTTAGGGTTGACCAACTATTGAAAAATCTAGAGCAATGTGATATATGGTTGGGTAGTACATCCAAGATCTATGAGTAGTCAACATATTTTAAGAGATAAGTATTTGAAACTTGTTTTATGAATGGCCATGGTCTATGTTTTATGGTTTTATTGAATGTTATTATGTTATTATGTCATTATATGTAGATGTATCATTTACGAGTATGGGCATGATGTCAATGGAAATTTCTTTCTCAAAATTAGGAAGGTATTACAAAATTTGCATCCATAATAAAATGGCCTCAAACTTCCCATTGGGAAACCAAGTATCTTAGCCATCTGACAACATTATAAGCTATCCAAAATCTAAATTGTTTGAGAATGTTTCACAAGTCTAAATATACTTTATTATATTTATGACTCCTAGTGACCATATGTCTATAACATATTAAAAAAAACTTATTATTTTTCATTTATACATAACAAAAATAATAGAGTATCTAGGATACGCTAAAAAACACACTAATCATCAGAAAACTCAATCGACATTGGGTCTTTGGCACTGGATCTTGATAACTCAGTTTGTGGCAGGAAATGAATGTGAGTATCTTTGCGGGAAAGACAAGAATTATTTTGTTGGATCTAACGCTGGATGAGTTGAAATTCCTTGTGAATTTCATGTATTTCTTCCTTTTGCCCCAAAATTCCTGCAAAGGTGGTTTCCAAGGAATTTTCCAATAAAGTATTTGTCATCTAGAAAGGATATAAAGTCTACTAAAACTGAGTGTGAAAACCTTTGGTATGGCCAGGGTCTGGAATAAGATCCTCCACTCACTTAACTCTTACTCTCTATTATTTTTCTGCTACTCTCTATAGTACATGATTATAATATGCCCGTACCTGCCACAATCATATATGAAGGTGCATATGTCAGTATTATGTCCTCAACTACTTGGCAATATTTAGGTGAATCTCCGCAACTGATGCCCATTACCCAAAATCAGTTGGATTTTAATAGAGGAACCAGTCAACCATTAGGGATACTTCCTAAGTTACCTATTACTTTGGGATGAAAGACTATCTATATCAATATGATGGTGGTCCAAGCCCCTTTGGATTTTAATTTACTCCTTGGGCGTGACTATGTTTATGACATGGGAGCTCTTGTCTCTTCTCTCTTTCATGTGATGTGTTTCCTGCATGAAGGAATAATCATGACCATTGACCATCTTTCATTCATTGGTCCTAATTTGACTCCAAATCAACCAACTTCCCTAAATGGTCCATATATGCAAGTGGTATCTCCCCAGCCACATATTAATTATGTGGCAACATGTTTCATGCCCGCGTATACTAATGATCTAGTAGGCAATGTAGTGCATCACTTACTGGGGGTATTGGAGTCTGATATGTCCTTTGATACCTTCTAGAGCATTGTTCTTCGATCTGATGAGAACATCTTGGAAGCCATGGTCTTTTGGGGGCCATGATCAGGTCACATAGCATATTTATTTTTCTTGTGTCAAGTTCGTTAAAAAATGAAACAAGTTTTCTGGAACAGAGTTCCTTGTCTTGTATCAAGATCCTAAAAAAATGAAACAAGATGTTGGAGAAAGGTTATTTTCTTATGTCAAGCTCATTAAAAAATGAAAAAAGGTTCTCAGAGAAAATTTCTTTTTCTTGTGTCAAGCTAGTTAAAAAATGAAACAAGGTTCTCAGAGCAGAGTTCTTTTTCTTATGTCAATCTTGTTAAAAAATGAAACAAGGTCCCTTGAGAATAGTTATTTTCTCATTTCAAGCTCATTAAAAAATGAAACAAATCCCCTTCCAATTCAAGTCTTCGACTAGATCTCATAAATTCCCAGTCGAGTCTTTCAAATGATCTCTTAAATGATTGTTCATTCCATCCACCTATTATTAAATGGTAGTCTACTTAGCTAGATGAAATGAATCTTGGGGGGCATGTGCCTAGATTCACGTTATTATGTTAGGGGCACATAAACTTATTTCAAGCATAGTTTGTTCTCTGTTTCAAGATTTTGTAAAATTGAAAACACTCTCAAGCATAATTTCCCATGTTTCAAGCTTGTGTAAAAATGAAACCATTCTCATCCTATTCTTCTGATTGCCATTTTTATCAGCTTGATTATGCAAAAATGAGATTTGGTTTTCTCATTCCATCGTCGCCATCTGTTTGGCTGATCATATGCTTTCACTTGGTTTTTTTACCCTTTCCTGAGGAACCACTGCAATGAGTGGCATTATTATCCAACCTCTTAACCTGTGTGTGTTTTTATTAGTTCCATCATGAATGGAACCAATTGCTACCATTTATACCACTCATTCCTCTACGAGGAGTTCTCTTTCAACTCTTTTTAGACTCCCTAAACATGAAAATATTGTTGAGCACTTGTCTTTCCGAACCCGTTAAAGTAAATGAAAAGACGTCGGCTCAGTATAAGTTTAACCCTTTTCCGAACTATGATAAGATATTCACAAAAAAGGAATGCCTTATTCGAACATGGCTAAGAGGTTCTCATGAGTATTGTTTTCTACCTTTTCAGACTCGAAAGACTATTTACAAATAGAAACCTTTGGAGTTTGTTTCATTTTCCAACTCTCTAAACATGAAAAATGATTTGAGTTAGACCTTGGCTAGACTTGTAAAAACATCAAACAACAATGGGCTCGTCGAACATGACGGGACCGAACCACTCCTTCTCAGGGTTCATTAAAAATACTCAGAGGGATTCATCTAAAGGATGAACTTACAAATTAAATATATCTTATCCTCACCAAGCTTGTTAAGAAATAAGGAGGTACTAACCAAAAATGGTTGGAGAAATTGGGAAAATGTCATACTCCACCTATTAATGGCAGTGAGTCACTCTTGAACATGAAACTCTTCCCCTTCATCTCCATGGTTGTTGGGTTGGGAAATCTACTTTTTTTTTTATTCATCACACTATATAAAAGCCTCCACTTTTTGTTTTGGGTCAATGTTTCCAACTCCATTTAGTTTCATCGTTATGTTCAATAGAAGTAATTTAGTCGATATATGCTACAATACTCTTAAGCCTTCATTCCATGTCTATCATTCCTGAATTGGTTCCACATTAGCAACATTTTGTCTCAAGTCATGATACCTGTTTTGTGTCATTGACAGGGGATACATCAAGGCCCTCTTGCGACATCTCACCTATTTTTGACATCCACTCATTATCCAGGAAGTTGACTTAGAAATTGTTCCTTTAGTACCTTTGGACTTGTATACATCAATGGAAAGTTTCCTCGCTCTCGGTGACAGGTTTTCATCATTGGATTTCGACCGAAATATTATGTGTGGTGTTCGAATTCAACTCATTCATTCACACCATACATATTATATTATTTTAACTTGAGAGCCATCAACATCATCAGTGGTTTCTCTCGCATCTATTAATGACTTAAACCATTGGTCGGTAATCAAATTGGATGGTAATCTAATAATGGTAGTGCCCCATAATATGTCATATGTATCATAATGAAAATAGGGCCCTACCCTTAGAAATTCACATGTAGTTTCTAAAAATAATATACAGAGGGATAAAATTATGAAGCCTCCTACATTAGAAGCTTCACCCATATTGAGTTATTCACTTTCATGGAGGACCTTAAAATAACTGGAATGTTCTTGATGGACTATGATCAAGATTTAGCTCCAATTAAGGACTTTTTTGTGTCCAGAATAACCCCTTATGTTTTGAGAAAAAATGGGCTCCTCTCTTTATTTTTCACTAGTCTAGATATTTTTATTTTTTATATACAATGACTAAATGAGTCCTCGTTACTAAATCCTTGAAAATAACACAACACCATGGAGAAGATTCATGTCGATTACAGAATGTCTGGAAGCAAGGGAGCACAAACCAGAAGCCAAGGCAGTGTCACCCATCCTTCGCCAACAATGCACCAACCACCAACTAGGCACCCGCTAATAGCAATGTACCATATTCCATCTAGGCAACCTTTGCCAAATCAGTACCCTTTTCCTGATGATGATGACTACTATAGACAAACACCAGTGGAATGTGTTGGGAAAAATACTGAGAGGGGGGGGGGGGGGGGGTGAATCAGTATTTAGGGCATATTAAAAACTTTTTACTTTTCCTTACTTCAAAACCCATACGCTACTTTGATGAAGCCAACTAGCATATACACGCGGATCTCCTTCATTAAACTCGTATATACACAGAGATCATATTATGTAATTAAATCTTTACTTAGATCTATGCAACATTCATTCTTTTGATGTTTAGTTAACAGTAAACATGTGCAGTAATAACAGAATAAATCATCACATATAAGCATCACACATGAACACCAGGATTTTAGGTGGAAACCCCAAGTCGGGAGAAAACCACCGCTGCCGTTGCTCAGCCTTCAATATTTTATTATAGAGAAAACATATTACAACATATGTATCGCTACCATACCAAAGATTGTGCACCCCCCGCGCTCATTTACCAGCCTCTCTCCGGAAGGGAGCACCGGCCTCCTACCCGTTTACTAGCCTCTCCCCGGAAGGAGCCCGACCCCCGATCTCGTCGTCTCCACCTGAAGGGAGCGATAACTCTCGACCAAGGGCTAACCCTCAGCACCACTAAGCACCACGTTTCATTAATGCTAATCGATCCAAAACAACTTCTAATACAAGATAACCCCTAAAGATGTGCCCTGCTTTCATCATATTCATCATATTTTTAGACTGGACCCACTCCACACATTTAAGCTCAATCATACAACCAAACTGATACAGACAACTCAGAATTGTAGAATACAGATAGCAGTAACACAGCAGAACAGATCAGACATTTCGTACCCCATGCTTCAGCAAACCCTAGTTTGCATACGCGCTTTCCTTTCACTGATCCCGCGTATATATGCACCTTCTACCATACAAACCCGCATATACTTTTGTACATATTACATAGATAATTTCACTACGCATACGCTCTTTCTCTTCAGCGAAGCCGCGTATATACGCGCTTCTTCTGCGGCAAACTAGCGTATGGTTCTTCAGACATTTAGGTCATTGCAATTCTTCAGAACAGACACATCACATAGATTTTACCCTTTACGTCAGACAGATGTTCGCCTCATCTCAGATCTAATCATTCCATAAACAGATGTAGCAAATACAAATACATTTCAGATCTAGATTCCCTTCTTCATCATTTTCTTCATAGGTGCTTCATGCATTTAGATCTATCATTCAACTGTAACCCTTTCCATTCAGATATACTTCAGAGAGAAGCATTCATTCAAGCTCAGACATCTTGCTCCCACACACATAATTTGCACAATGAATTTCTTCTCTTTATATAGGTTTACCCTTTTTTAATACCATGAGCCAAAACCACATTACTTATGATGGTATTCCTGGACGAGGTCATATAGACGAATCATTACTCAATACAATGGGTCAATACCATGGTGGTTACCCCTGGTTTTGCACTTTATGAGAGCTTTTTCCCATACGCGACTTGGAACGTTATTTCCCGCGTGCATACGCAACTTCTACTAGACGAATCCACGTATGCCTTGAGACATACTCTTTTCATCATAGATCTAGCACATATTGAATTCCTTTCTTCATTACCTTCTATACTCTCTGTAGATACATCAGATTTACATCATTTAACAGGTTCATCAAGACATATTCTATCAAGCACAACTTCATCAAGTAGGCTGCCATCATCTTCATCAAGTGGGTTGCCATTCAAGGACAACACTCTATCAAGTGGGTTGTCATCAAGGACAACACTCAACATCATATTGCCAACAAACATCATATCACATCAGATTTACATCATTTACCAAGTCCATCAAGTCAAGAATAACTTCATCAGGTGGATTTCCATCAAGGACAACACATGCCAACAATCTCATATCTTCATCTTCATTAAGTGGGTTGCCATCAAGGACAACACTCTGCATCATATTTCCAACAATCTCCCCCTTTGGACTTGATGGCAACCACGATGGTGTTTGATCACCACAACAGATAGGTGCATTAAGAATACAATGACACCATGTCACTCTCCCCATTCTTTGGCACCATTATTTCTCTTCACTCAAACACCATGTCACTCTCCCCCTTTGACATCAAGGGCAAAGGGCGGATCAAAACCAACAAACTCTCCCCGTTTTTTCCTCATGTAGAAGAAGGGTGCTATAGATCTGATGTGCACTAAAATTATCATGCTTCTCCTGAGTTCATGCTGAAAGTACATCCATATGTTTCAATGAAGTACATGACTCTATGACCTTCCTATCACCAAGGACTCATACTTACATCAAAGATCCAACCAAGTGGATTTACATATGAGACTTAAATACCCAACCAAGTGGGTTTACACATTTCAATTCAACTACCCAACCAAGTGGGTTTACAAATTTTTGACAAGTCCTTACATGACTGAATATTATAATTTTACATCATGGATCTCAACAAGACCTTTTCATCAAATTACAAATATGACCATTTATGAACCAACACCAGAAAGTCCTCAAAGAACATATTTCAGAACCATCATAATTCCTACAATGCATTATACTCAGCAAGGCTAGTGCTCCCCCTGAATCTGTGCATCCAAGCATAATTTCCATATGACTAAGGCTCCCCCTTAGTTTATGCATCCTGAACACTTTCAACCAATCATCAAGGCATTGTTGAGGAGGTAAATCCCCTCTGCGGACAGAGGCGATCCCTACTAGCCCAGCAGGGGTCTAGCAACAATCAAACAATGTTACGACGCAAGTTCCTAGTTACGAATGAAAAGACTAAAGATGGAAGCCTACCTGGAATCCAATGCTATGATTTGAAGAAGAAGCGTCCCCGTTCCTCAGCCTCGGCAGATCACGATCCCTCCACGATCTCCGCGGATGAACACCTGCACATGCAAGAAACAAACAGATACAAGCATAAAATCCGGCATACGTAACTAAATATCAGTCAGAAAGGATATTACTCATATTAACATGATGGAAAACAGAGTGGAACCATAATCGTAATCATCTATTAAATAACAAACGAAGAGAGATTACAACCAAGTTCTGACGTTGTGGTCTCCTTCGGATGGGTCTCCAGTCGTTCACATCTCGCAAAGCTCACCAGGGAAAGGGAAAACCTCTCCAGAGTCTCTCGACAATAGTCTCCTTACTTGATTCGGCCTTAAGGGAAAAAGAGGGCTCTTTACAGCACAAAGGCTCTTGGGAATATGGAGATTCAAAGCTTAGGCACTTCAAGACTAGCTTACCATGGGATTGAGCAGGCTTTTATAGATGGGGAAGGAGGGAGTTGGGATCCCTATTATTATGGGATTGGCTCTATCAACAAGGAAGGTTCCATGGGAGGTGGCAAAACTACTTCCCTTCCATAGAAATCCCGCAGCCAAACCTCCCAACTCAAGATAGGCAATGGTTTCTGAGTTTGTTGAAACTCAACTTCCGCCATCTTTATTTAAAAAACAGTCCTTAAATTGGGTGGCGCTACTACTGCTCTATGACAGAGTGCCAGTTGGCGCGACCTCTTTGCAGGATTTCCCCCATTGGCGCGAGTTCTAAACTGTCTGCCCACGCCAATGCAAAAGGAGATGTTTTTCATGATTTTTGCGAGGAGATGTCTTTAGGGTAAATGAAGCTCATGCTTAGAGGAATGCATTGATGATGTTTTCAAGGCATGATAATGTTCACAGGTCACAAAATGGGTCCTCCATTGTGCGGGACGGGGAATGGTAGGGACCGACTGAGTCTTGTGCGAGATGCCCCTAAAGTAGGAGCTGAGAAGAGAGAGTGACACCTAATTCTTCTGTGAAACATGTTCAAGCTGAAGGCCCATGATCGGAAAAATCCCCTGCCTTGATAAAGATACCTTGATATCTCAAGTACATGATGTATATGAAGTATGGATCATGACCATTAATATAGTATGTCTTTTTATAATCGGATCAAAGAAGTTTCATCCATCAACTAGAATCAAGTAAATAGACTCGAGGTATGGTTGCGGCCATCCAATGGTGAGTCATGTACATAATGATAATAATCATCGCTTCCATCATCTACAGAGACACAATCCGGGGTCTTCGCGCTCCATCACCGACCCAAACAAGAGAACAAGTTCAAGCATCGCGAATATGTAGTGAAGTGGCTATGCAAGAACATCACGTCGATTACCGACCAATGATTAAAGCTATTAAGGCATGAAAACCACCAATAATGAAAATTGTCCTCAAGGTACTATAGGTACAATCCATGGCGTGTGAATCAATGAGCTGGTGTCGAACACCCATAGAATCACTCGATCGGAGGCCAATGATGAAAACCTCACGTCGAATGCGATGAACCTGCCATTGAGGCACGCAGGCTCCAAGGTACCATAAGGGAGTCTCTAGATCAGCTTCCTGGATGATGAGCTGAAGTCGACAGAAAGTGACCTTGATTGAAGGTGGGCCATAATGTTTCCCACATCATCGAAACGAGATAGAAGAACATGATGTTTTTGTGAATTAGAATCAAATGAGAATCAGAGGGAGGTTGATACTTTGCAGAGGTCAACTTCTCTTGAACATGTAAACGGCACGACAGTGGACTTGGTAGTATTTGACATCAACGGATCAGAGGTCATGGTGACGAGGCAGTGAACAGATGAGAGGTCAAAAGAGATTACCCAAACCCATGGAGGCAAAGTGAAGCAACAAGATGAGATGTCCCCAACCCGACACGAATGCAGACAAGTGCCATGTTCAAGAGCGACATACTGCCGACGACAACGACGATGGTTCCATTTTTTCCCCACCATTTCTGGCGAGTACCCCAATTATTTTTTATAACAAGCTTGAAGGGGATAGCATATGCTTGTGATATAAGTCCGCCCTTTGGGCGAATCCATCCTAGTGCATTTAACAAGTCCTAGGAAGGAGAAACTCGGAGAACGTCATTTCGACGAAATCCAATGTCATCAGGGTTTAACGAGTCTGGCAAAGGAAGAACTCGGCGTCTTTTCATGTTTAGAGAGTTTGAAAAGACAGCGGAAAAGAAAACTCCACAGGTCCCTTTTCGTAAATAGTTCCCCAGATCCGAAAAGGTAGAAAACAATATCCGGGAAAACCTCCTAGTCGCGATAGGCTAGGTTATTCCTTTTTCGTAATCAATCCATCCCAGCCCGAAAAAGGGTTAAACTTATACTGGGTGAATGTCGATTCGTGTCCATTTTAACGAGATCGAAACGACAAGGGCCTCGGCAATCTTTTCATGTTTAGAGATTCAGAAAAGAGCTGAAAGATGACTCCAAAGTGACTTTTTCGTGTATTTACCAAGTCCGAAAAAGTATAAAATACAACTCGTTTCCATCATTTAAGTCGCAAAAACCTGTTGCTGCACATACCAAGCAAGCGTAAAATCCTTTTCGACATAACATATGCAAATATTTGATAAAAATAACTTTTAAAACTCATTTAACGTCGAAAAAGTTATAAATATGTCAAATTGGGTAAAAATAAAATTACTTTTACTATTTACCTTGGTAAAAAGCAACAGTGGTCTATTTGGAGCAGAAACTTCTGACGGTGATTGCGACAAATCCAGTCGACCATTCAGCTTCTTGTCTGTCACAGGTAAGAGGCATTCCCTTGCTCTTCATTTTCATTCATTTTTTGATAATTTTCCCTTAAAAAATAGTTCTGTGTGGCCACTTTTAAAATTTTAGGGATGCGCCCATTGGCGCGGGTATCAGGCATGGACCCGCGCCAATGAGCTCTTTTATACAAAGGGCTCGCGCCACGTAGCGCGACTGTTCGCAAAACAGCCGCGCCAGCGGCCGAACCTAAAAATCCGCCCAAAATTTCGACATTTAGACCAAATTGCATGGAATTTGAGGCTCATCAAAGATCTAACTAAGGGTTCATGGCCATATGAATGCAGGTAATCAATCAAAATGGAAATTGAATGGAAAGAACGAGAGCACGGAGAAGAGGATGAACAAGCCATGCAAAGTCAATCTTGCATGAATGCACTTAGAAATTGTGGACTGAAAATGTTCTTCCTCACACCCTGTCTACGAGCTCAGCCCGAGCCTCTCCAGTATTTGATCAGTATCTGGGATGAACACGAACAGGTGTTCAGGCTACGAGATCAGGTATTAGAAATGGAGGTTTCTGATGTTTATTTCATCACCAAATTGTCCCGCAGAGGTCCAATCCCTGTATTGACTGGAAGCAGACCATCTGGGGAAAAGATGGAAGAAGTGATGGCACGAGTGTGCCGAGGAGCACAAACAGGATCAGGCAGTAAGAAAGTGGATATCCACACTATCCCTGATCTAGCATTGAGAGTTGTTCTTCATACCATCACGCGGGCTGCAGGGTCGCAGGCATCGCACGAGGCCACAAAGGCCCAACTCCTGCTGGCCTCAGAATGCATGGGTCCCTTACTGTTTAACTAGGCAGCAGCAGTAACAATCAACATGAAAAGGCAGCTCACAAAATGCAAACAGGGAAAACTGAAACAGTTCGGTTATGGTTCCATCTTGGTATCGTTCATTCTGGAATGCTTACCAATCTTCCAGGGCCAAGGGGCCGCAGTGGCAGATCCGATACCACGAGAGCCAAGAATAGCTCGCTGGGCAACATTGATGCCCAGATCTGGAGGTGGCCAACAGATGTCCTGGAGGCCGGAGTTCTTTAGGTGGTTACGGCGCCAGCTGATTGTTGTGGAAGACTGGCCCTATGCAGGAACTGACTTTACCGGGGACCCAGATCTCCCACTACCAGAAGGAGACGACTGGGACGAGGAGCTGGGTAAGACCTCATATTTTGATTTTATGTTTTTTTTTTTTTTTTTTTTTTGTTAATACACATTCGTCCTAACACGATCATCCATATATGTAGATGTGGGACCTGAGAGACTAGCTGGGATGTCTCCAATCTCCCGGAGGACACAAATCGCCCCTGAGGTTCAGGGAGAGGGAACCAGAGGAGAGGAATTGATCCTGAATATCGAGGGCATTGCCCACGGGATCCCAGACTATGCCCGGCTGGCAGACGTACCGATGGCATACCAGCGCCACACGGTGGGAGTTCCGAGTCGGGTCCACCGAATCCTAAGGCGATTAGTGCGTGCAGTCACATGCTATCATGAGCACCATGCGGATTAGTCCTTAGGATTTACACCACACCTATTTTTTGAGAGACATACCGTCTCCGGATGTATTAAGACGATTATGTATATTTTTTGAGTTTTATGTGACACACTCTTATGTAAACATTTCGATATATATATATATGTATATTTATTTCTGGATGAGTCTTTCTTTACATGTGATGATGATTTATAAATTGCGCAAATGTTTGTCTAATACCAAATTTGCTACTTCATATGTTAATGTATTCAAATGCCTGGGTATATGATGATATGTAATGTAGTCAAAATTCCTTTCCAGTAATCGAATATGCAAATACAGACGTAAGATGGACGGGTTCCTTACCGAATAGTGTCCGTTCAGCTGTAACACTACAAGTTGTGAATCTAGATACACGAGCAATTCACGGATACCAAGGTTTACTGCCTCGGTTAATAATTCCAACACGGCACTATATTCCGCGATGTTGTTCGTGGTACGTCCTAGACACACACCTTGTAGGTCAATCAACTCACCAGCAGGATCGTAGATTACCCAGGCTGCGGAAGACAGATTCCTGGTACTGCGGGAGGCACCATCCGCGAAACCAACAAATGGATGAATAGACATCTGCACAACCAGGAAGACCCTATCAGCAGAAATATGTTTACAAAGCACACCACACTATGCACACAAATGACAATCACACACCTATGTACACACACCACACCAAGAAATGACTTCAGGCATAGTACTTTTTAAGGTACAGCCCATTTCTGGGCTGCGCCAGCGGAACTCCTTCGTAATCTATAAGCTCGCATGCCCCATTTTTCAAAACGCGCTTTACTATATAGGGCCCGTGCCACATAGGCTGGAGCTTACCGGCTCCAAGCTTATCATGTGCCTGATCGTACAGGAGGACGAGGTCTCCTTCGAAAAAAGAACGGGGAGAAACAGATTGATCAAAATGAGTTTTGACCCTCTTCTTTTGTGCTTCGATGATCAAAGCAGCTAGATGACGTGTTTCATCCAGTTGTTCAAGATATAGAAGACGTTCTTCCTCAGCAGAAGTATCCGGTAAGAGCTCCACAGCTAATTTTAGTGAAGGAATCTCGCATTCAACCGGCAGAGTAGCTTCCAGACCATACACCAATTGGAATGGTGTGAATCCGGTTGCACTCTTAGCAGATGTTCGGTATGCCCAGAGAGCTGAGAACAGTTGGAGATGCCAACTGGATTTATGAATCCCAACCGTTCGCTGAAGCATGGTGACCAAAACCTTGTTCACCGCTTCAACCTGACCATTCGCTTGAGGGTAGTATGGTGTTGAGTTGTCGTGACGCAAGCCCAACGTTGAAGTCAGCTCCGCCATCATGTAATCGCGGAAATGAGTACCGTGATCAGTGACGATGGCTTGAGGAACCCCGAACCGTGCAATAACGTGGTTGAATATAAATTGAGTAGTCGTTTTCCCGTCAACAGCTAGTGTAGGCATCGCCTCGGCCCACTTAGTGAAGTAGTCGACGGCGACAATGATATACGCATGCCCCCCGGCCGAGTGAGGGTTACACGTCATAAAATCCACGCCCCATTTCGCAAAAGGGCCGACGGTAATAACGAGATGCAATGGTAAAGGCGGCGCGCGCATCTTGCGCTGAAATATCTGGCATGCATGACATTTACGGACTGCAGTGATACAGTCTTTGAATATGGAAGGCCAGAAATAACCTGCTCGCAGAATCTTCTGGGCAGTAGCATACCCGGACATATGTCCACCATAGGCGCCACTGTGGCAGTCATTTAGGACCTTTTCAGCCTCTTCCAAGGTTAGGCATCGCCGGAGCACCGAATCTACTCCAATGCGATATAAGGTATCTCCTACTATACGGTAGGGTTGGGACTGGTGCCGAATCCGATGGCGGGCAGCTTTATCCAACTCAGACCGAAATGTCGCGGTCTGAAGATACACTATGATGTCACCGTACCAAGGATCACGAGTACTGATGAGGAAAAGCGTTTCGTCCGGTATATGGTCTTCAGAGTGTGAGGGAACAGAGTCTGTAGGGAGAGAGCATATCAAATCCGCGAAGACCAGTGATTTAGTTGACTTAGCAGTGGTAAACTCCAAGTCAAACTCCTGCAGGATCACAATCCATTTGGAGTACTTGCCCCCCAATAATTGTCTAGAAAGAATATACGTCATAGGGTTGCAGTCTGAAACCACTGTTATCGTGCGCAAAAGGATGTAATGGCGAAAGCGTTGTACGACGTGTACTGCTGCTAAGGCCAACTTCTCGACATGTGCATAACGCGTTTCCGGGTCGAGAAGGTTTCGTGACAGGTAATAAACGACATGTTCATCACCGTCATCATCATCCTGCACCAAGACCATGGCAATGGTGCTAAATGCGGCGGCTAGATACAAAGTGAAGTCGCGGTGGTAGTCCGGAGGACGAAGCAACGGAGCATTGACTAGCAATGTCTTCAGCTTCTCAAAGGATTCCTGAGCAATTTCGTCCCAGTGAAAGGGAACATTCTGCTTTAACAAACGAGTGAATCCTTTGGCCACCTCGGCATAATTTGGGATAAAGCGCCTAAGAAAATTCGCTTTCCCTTGTAGACTCTGTAACTGATACAGGGAGGAGGGTGATGGGAGATTTACGATGGCCTCAACCTTTAGAGGGTCAAGGCAAATTCCGTCTTTCGAGACTATAAAGCCTAAAAGACGGCCAGAATCAACGCAGAAGACGCACTTATGAGGGTTGAGCCTGATATTGTAGCGTCTGCAACGAAGGAATATCTGGCGGAGATGCTCAGGATGGTCCTCTCGCTTACTCGAATGGGCTGGCAAGTCGTCCAGATAAGGCTGGACAATATGGCGAATATCATGAAAAGCGTAGGACATCGCACGCTGAAACGTGGCGCCAGCGTTCTTTAAGCCGAACGGGAGTTTTTTGTACGCGAAAGTGCCCCACGGACAGATGAATGTGGTCTTATGTTGATCCTCAGGTGCAATATTGATTTGGTTGTATCCTGAGAAACCGTCCATTAAGGAATAGATCTCACTCCCGGCACATTCGTTGATGATCTGGTCGATAAACGGAGTGGGATAATTATCCTTTGGACAGGCGCGATTGATGTCGCGATAATCCACACAGACTCGAATTGTACCCTACTTTTTATCGACAGGGACAATGATGGACACCCATTCTGTAAGGGGGATGGGATAAATAAAACCCGCATTCAGAAGTTTTTCAACTTCTGCCTTGATAGTGGCGGCTTTCCGAGGATGCATGGGACGTAAGCGTTGGCGCACGGGTTTCGCACCTGGATAGGTTGGAATCTCGTGCACAACAATACTAGGATCAATTCCTGGCATTCCCTCGTAAGACCATGCGAAAACGTCTCTGAATTCTTTGAAAAGCTTTGTATATACTTGAATCTCAACGGGAGAACAAGTCACACCCACATGAATATTCTCAACAATCCCCGGTTTAACGGAGATGTTGATTGGAATAGTTTGAGTAATGTTACTCAGATTACCCTCCGAAAAGACCTCGTGTGTCAAGATCGGTGTTTGAAGAGGAGGGGAAGGAACCTGAGTAGCATAACACTCCAGACAATCAGTCATTGCCCCCAAGCTGGGCATAAACGAGGAGCGATGATGTCCATCGCCCCAGGGCAGCTCCTCAAGAGACAAAGTTTCAATGATAGCCTCATCTGAAGGAAAAGTCTCTCTAAGAGGATCAGGTGAATCAGCCTGACCAAGCTAGGGGGATTGGGAGTAGACGTCGAGAGCCATGCTCATCGGAGCATGCTAAGGAGGTGGAGGATTCGATGCAGCAACAATCTCATAGTAGCTGATCTCTACTGGCGTTAAAGGCATGGATTCTCCAAACTCATATACCTGCTCAGGTGTAGGAATAAGCCAGGGGTCATCGGACCTGGACAACATGTTGACTTGAGCGGTATTCGGTGGCGGTGCGGGGAATATACCCATGAGGACTGGGTCTTTGAAAAGACCAGGTCCTACACTGTCTGGGGGATTTGGAATTTGATCCACGTATGGCACGTTGTTCTCAGAGCTAGAGGTGAAAAATGACAACTGATCCACCGTGACAATCTTGCCCTCGTGAGGGAACTTAATGAATCGAAAGACGGTAGACGGCACGCAGAGCATGGCATGGGTCCAGCTGCGGCCAAGAAGTATATTGTAGTTGAGTTTAGCGTCAACCACTTCCACTTCCACGTTGACAGTTTTTCCCTGTAATTTTATCGCAAGACTCTTGAGAATGCCCAGGGGTTTAGATTCCCGACCATCAAATGCCTCAAGGGAATTGGGAGATGACGACAAGGCTGGAGAGCCGATGGCCTTCCAGCAAGCGGAGGACATAACGCAGGTAGATGCACCCTCATCTACGACGGCCCTATGAATGTTCAGACCGTTAATCCCGACTTGAATGACCAAAGCGTTTTGATGTGGGAGTCGGGGAGTAAAATTCTCCAGATCGAAGGTGAGAAGGCTCGAGTCGGCAGGATCGATGCCACCGATTACAGACAGTAAATCCTTCCGTTGTGAAGGACAACTTTGAAGAACCTCAAGTGCAGACATAGCACATGGCGCCTGTGCCAGATCCTCAACAATACTGTAATGTTGAGCGGCACGAGCGTTTGGATTATAAGAGGATCTCCGAAGAACACCTTTGGGAGGTGGTTTCACAACGGGTTCGAGAGTCGGCTTCTCGATTTCCAATGGACCAGAGACTGGTGGGGGAGGCAGCCCATCCGCAACTGCCTTCCCGGGTGCCTGCCGCGGTTCGTTGTAATCCTTCGACCGCGTAGCGACAGTGATAGGTGCATTACTCTTCATCATGAAAACCTAAGACGCAAACAGTGCAGATGGTGATGCTTCTTCGACCATCTGGGTCTGCTGAGATGGAAATGGCTCTTTCAAAACAGCCGGAGTCCTTTGAGGGCCCTTAAGAAGTTGACTAACCCCGGATCGTCGTGGACAATCCTTAGTATAATGGTCCCCTTCACAGATGAGGCAAGGGAACTTCGGTTTGCGCTGGGAGCCATCCTCAGTTCGATTTTTAGATTCTGGTTTCGGGGCATCAGATTTTGATTTTCCTTTGCCCTTCTTCTTCCCCTTGGAGGATTTGTCCACAGGATTGGCCTGGACGGAATTCACCTCCGCGGTTTTACCAGAATCAGATGAGGCGAGATTAGCAGAGGTATTGTTAGAAGAATTAGCCTTCTGCTTCCCATTCGAAGACTTCTTCAAATTTTGAGAGACGGAACCAATGACACCATCCACCGCAGGGGTAGGCGGAGCCTTAGAGGTTCCGGGCCATGGAGCATCAGTCAAGATGTCATAAAGCGTGCCAGACTACGAATAGACAAGATCCAGGTACTGGGCACACGCGATAGCTTGTTCCTCTGTCACACACGCTCCCATCGCAATATCCTGAGCGATTTTATTCACAAAGGAGGTGGTGAACCAGTGAGTCAAAATCTGATCAGGTATGTGAAACTTGATCAGTCGACGATGGCACCGCCACTCATGAATGTGATCTGAGATGTGAGTGGCCTTGTCCTGCTTCAGAGAAGTCAGGAGGTGCGTCCCGGCCTCATACCGGACCGGTAACTGGAAATGCGTGAGGAAAGCCATGGCTAAAGAGTTGAAATCTTGGAAAATGCCACGTGATAGCTCTATGTACCATTTAGCAGCAGCCCCTGTTAAAGTACGCTGGAAAAGACGCAAACGAATCGAATCGTCGACCCAAGAGTTAGACGAACACCAGAGGTGATACGTCATCACATGCGCCTGGGGGTCTTCGCCGGCTTTTCCCTCAAACTTGGGACAATCACCTGGTATCTTGGTGGGAACCGGAGGCCAATATGGATTATGTAAAATCGGATCATTGGTCAACTTTGAAACATCCGGCAGTTCCAAGGTAGCCAGGAACGGCAATGGAGGGTTAACTGCCATGCCAGGCCCAAGATGAGGCCCGGTACCCATACTCCACGATGGTTGTGAATATCCCTGCCCCCACGGGTTCTGTCCCACAGGATTCTGCCCGTAGGGGGCATAGGTCGTATAACCAGACTGATTTGGATGCTGGTAACCATAGTGTGGGGCTTGATAACCAGGATACGGACCCTGATTAGGCGTCAGCCCCGTATAAGCAGCGTTTGGATTCGGCTGCTGAGCGTAGGTAAAACCGGGTGGAGGAGGATAATACTGAGAACCTCTGGGGTGGTTATAGTTCGATTGAGACTGACCATGAGGATAATAACCACCCTGAGGATGAGTAGGCTGCTAAAAATCGGAACCTTGCGGAGCCTGATACGTAGGGCGCAGCTGTTGATTTGGCTGCGGCATTGAATGAACAGGTTGTTGAGCAGAGTGAACGAAATGAGAGGGCTGCCATGAATGAACAGGTTGACCCGAGTGAGAGGGCTGACCCGAATGACCAAGCTGACCCGGATAAACAGGCGGCGCCGGTTGCGCAGGTTGACCTGGTTGTAAGTGAGCCCCAGGTTGTATCGGATGGGCCGGTTGGCTTGGAGGCGGGACGTCGGGTTGTACCGAATGAGCCGGTTGGCCCGGTGGTGGAACAGGACCAGGTGCTTGCTGGAAACCGGTTTGACCTGAAGCAGAACCATAGGATGGTCCTGGCTGATATGCAACGTTAGAAACAACAGGATACTGCGGTTGCATCGGTAAAGAAGGCTGGATTTGCCCCCCAGGACCATAGACCGGTCCCGATTGATACCCCGGCTGACACTGAGCAGGTTGACCAGAAGGGCTATAATACGGTCCTTGTGGATTGTACGATGGCCCTTGCTGGCCCGTAGGGTAGCCTTGGATGGGTTGCCCCTGTGGGTCATACAAATAGCCAGGTTGGCCTGCAGGTTGGCCTTGGAAGGGCTGTCCCTGCGGGTTATAAGCCTGGTTGTACGGTAAACCTTGAGCATACAGATAAGCCTCAAGAGCGGGAAGGCGCAAAACCTCCCCGTGCTCGTCATACTGACCTGGGAAAGCATACACGGGAGTGCCATCCTGTGCATAGTGCGAAAAGAAAGATCGGTAAGGATCTTGGGGAAACGGTCCAGCTTCGGCGTTCGGCTGTTGCAAAGACAACCGATACTCCTCCGGAGAGATATTCTCCGGTATAGCAGTAGCTAGATAAAAATCTTCAGGAGTTGGCCCAGCCCTAGTAGCAGATGCTGAGACAACAGGAGAAGAGGTGGCCACACAAACAGTGGGCCGAACAGGAACAGAAGTGACGGGCGTCGAAGGGGACACCCCGGGTGTAGTAGCAGCTGGCCTCGAAGCAGGAGATGATATTCCCATAGAGGCTGCAGCTGAAATGACCTGACCCAGAGATCTGTATCCCTGTGGTAAATAAGGACTGGCTGTCGACATGGTAGCCAGCTCAGAGTTGTCTCCCTCAAACAATCTACGCGGGAAGAGCTGATAGTCTTCACCAGACGTCGGAATTTCCTCACCAGAATCACTCATGGTGGATCCTGCCGTTAAATCACGCAAAAGACAGCGAGGACTAGGAGGAAATACAGCAGCAACAAACGGCGAACCCGATGTAAGAGAAAGGAAATCAGCTCCTAATCTCAATTCAGACACAGGGTCCGAAAAGGGCCAATTGAACTCAACTGGTCCTCCAAAGGGTTGCTCAGCGAGAACCGGTCCCCCGTCAGGAAACTCGGAAACAACAGGCTTCTGTGGTTCAACAGAAGACTGAGAAGCTTCTGAAGAATCGTCCGTGTAAGGACTACCAGTAGACGAAACCGAAGGTTCCGCCACTGTGGCAAAAGACCAGAGAAAAAGAACAAACACACACACGGGCTGAAAACGAGTTAAGACACACGATCAAACGGTCAACAAGCAATGTCTAAATGGGTGTGTAATCGTGGGCGATTAATTTTACCACATTGGAAAGTAAGAAATTCTACCGTTTCATATTTTAAGAGTCGAGAAACGATAAAAAGGTGACTCTATCTCTTTCAGATTTGACGCAAGCGTGAAAGGACAAGCACTTGACGGTCTTTTCAAGTTTAGGGAGTCAGAAAAGACCAAATGACTGCTCAGGAAATACTAGGCACAAAGGGTGTACCAAATATCCGTGAACTGCAATATACACCTTGGTTTCAATAATGAAACATAAATCGACCAAGGACTTTCCGTACGTGCAGGTAGTCTCCCCGAATGCTGTGTTCGGTGTATCACGGGTATAGGGCGGCAGACTCGGCTTCCCGTGGATAAAGGATTGAAAACCTAGAGGGGTCTCCCTTTATATACGCGACGGTACGGGGAGCACAAGTCCGTACTAGCGCTGTCTAAAGCCAAAAGGCGAGCGACAACTGCTAGGTTTAACGACGCCGGAACACGTCTCTAGCCTAGACCTTCTAAAAATGTTTCGTTAAGTTCCAATGCTGCCTTAGGTTAATTGAATAAATTTTATAGTTGATCTTCAATTAAGTTTCAATTTTCAGGCCCTATCGTATGTAGTGTCTTAAAAGACTCCTAAATGCAAAGCTATATGCCACAGTCCAACATTTCGTTCGATGAAAACTAGTTAGAGAAGAGTTGAGAGCTTTTACACAAACGAAATGAACGGAAGACAAACAATGAGACCTCTAATGCAACTAATGAAATTGAAAACTTTTCATTCCAAATCACTAATCACTAGCAAAATTGAAAAGATCACAATTTGCACTAATTAACAAAAGCAAAAGAGATTTTTTTTTTTTAATTTTCAATGTTTAATAGCTAATATGCACTAAACAAACTTGAAAACAAACGGAACAACTTGAGAAACAATATTCGAGAGAGAAAAACAAACAAATTTCACTCAACAACACAAACAATCAGATCCCAAATCGACCAAAGTCTCTCAAAACAAAGAAAAGACTCAAAAGCTTCCAATGGACCGTGTGATCTAGGTCCAAGGCAAGACCAAACAAATTTCGAATGAAGGAATGAACAATCACCCAAAAATCGCAACAAAACAATGAACAACTACTTAGAGGATGTGGAGAATCAATCAGACAGTTGACAGGACAATCAAAACACCAAAACTCCCAAGGAGGGCTCGATACACCAAGCCACTAGATGCCCTAGGGCTTAAAACGTGAAATCGATAGATACAAGCGAACAACCAAAGGACAGAGGTGAATTCCCAGTCAAACAGGACTCCAACACACTCAGGCAGTCGGAAAATCAAGAAGAAAAACACCGACCAAACCCAGAGAGCTCAAAAATGAGGAAACTCAAAAACCTTATAGGAGTGGCGCGACTGTAAGGATGAAACTGGCGCCAGAAATCAATTGGCGCAGGCTAAACAAAAGCAACATGCGCCAATTGGCGCGACTGTCGGGTTAAAAACCGCGCCAGTCGAGTTTCTCAGCCAAAATTTAAAAAAAGCTACTCCAGAAGCAGATCAATGCAAACTAAGCAAACCAAGAAGCAAAAATAGTGAAAGAACCCAACCCAGAAGGTTCATCAAGCAAGGAAAAACATAAAATAATCAAAGCGAGACAACACAAACGAGACAGTGAAATCTGGATGATCCCCAGCGGAGTCGCCAAATTGTTGAGGAGGTAAATCCCCTCTGCGGACAGAGGCGATCCCTACTAGCCCAGCAGGGGTCTAGCAACAATCAAACAATGTTACGACGCAGGTTCCTAGTTACGAATGAAAAGACTAGAGATAGAAGCCTACCTGGAATCCAATGCTATGATCTGAAGAAGAAGCGTCCCCGTTCCTCAGCCTCGGCAGATCACAATCCCTCCACGATCTCCGCGGATGAACACCTGCACATGCAAGAAACAAACAGATACAAGCATAAAATCCGGCATACATAACTAAATATCAGTCAGAAAGGATATTACTCATATTAACATGATGGAAAACAGAGTAGAACCATAATCGTAATAATTCATTAAATAACAATCGAAGAGAGATTACAACCAAGTTCTGACGTCGTGGTCTCCTTCGGATGGGTCTCCAGTCGTTCACGTCTCGCAAAGCTCACCAGGGAAAGGGAAAACCTCTCTAGAGTCTCTCGACGATGATCTCCTTACTTGAGTCGGCCTTAAGGGAGAAAAAGGGGCTCTTTACAGCACAAAGGCTCTTGGGAATATGGAGATTCAAAGCTTAGGCACTTCTAGACTAGCTTTCCATGGGATTGAGCAGGCTTTTATAGATGGGGAAGGAGGGAGTTGGGATCCCTATTATTGTGGGATTGGCCCTATCAACAAGGAAGGTTCCATGGGAGGTGGCAAAACCACTTCCCTTCCATAGAACTCCCGCAGCCAAACCTCCCAACTCAAGATAGGCAATGGTTTCTGAGTTTGTTGAAACTCAACTTCCGCCATATTTATTTAAAAAACACTCCTTAAATTGGATGGCGTGACCAATGCTCTGGGACAGAGCGCCAGGTGGCGCGGCCTCTTTGCACGATTTCCCCCATTGGCGCGAGTTCTGAATTGTCTGCCCGCGCCAATGCAAAAAGAGATGTTTTTCATGATTTTTGCAAGGAGATGTCTTAAGGGCAATTAAATCTCATGCTTAGAGGAATGCATTGATGATGGTTTCAAGGCATGACAATGTTCACAGGTCACAAAATGGGTCCTCCATTGTGCGGGATGGGGAATGGTAGGGACGGTGACAAATTACTGCGTAACACTTTGCTTGGTGCAGATCGGGTTTGCTGTTTTGATCTTCTTGCCATGGAGGCCCAAGGCTCGCCCACCGGTCCCTCGCAAGCCGCTCTCCCGAAAGCTGAAGCAGCCTTCTCCTCTCTTCTTTCTTCGCTGCCCAAAAAGAAGAAATCTGAAGCTACTAAGTTCGTCAAAAGGCTCGACGATGTTCCGGAGGTAAACCTCCCTCCTAAGGGTCCGATCAATGTCGCTTTGTCCCTGGCAGATCGGGCCCTGGTGGGTCAATTCATGGGCCTTTGGCCCTCGCCAAGATCCATGGAAAACTGGGTCGTTAAGAACTGGGTTCCGCCGATCAAAAATAAAGTCACCTCTTATTTTCTGGGTAGAGGCTTCTTTCTGTTCGAGTTCAACACCAAGGAGGATAAGGACCTGATCTTCAGGAATGGGCCCTATTTCATGGGACCTCAGGGCCTCTACCTTAACAAATGGACCCCAGATTTCAATCCTAAACTTGATGTCCCAACTACATCTCCTCGTTAGTTCGCCCCCAATCTTGCTGCTGCATTGTGCTGGAACTAGGGGCCCTCAAGCACATTGGAGATACTGGGAAATTCACGACAGAGCAAACAACAACACCGCATGATTGCTCCTAACTGGTGGCACGAGGTGGACTTAGAGGGTGGGGCTTCCGCAGGCCATTAAATTAAAGGTAAGGCTGGGACGCATGTGGCAAGCCGGGATCATGATGTACTTATAGAGAAACATCATCCAAGTCCATGTACATCATCACCCTTTCCAACACTTAATGCAGCAACCTACACCATCTTGACACCGAGGCCTGGAGACGTAGTCCCTCCTGGAAGAACTCCATTATCAATGTCTTATGTTGCTAATACTTGTTATGTTACTCTTCTTTACAACATGTAGATGTTCATTTATGTTCATTAATGCTTTGATGCAATTCTAACACATCAACCTAAGTAAAAGGTCTTGGTTAAAAGG